>JANQBM010798545.1:0-14282 GCA_025594535.1 Erythroxylum domingense | reverse complement strand
TCATGATTTATACCTAATCGCAACAAAAATAAAATTTATCCCCAACATATAGTAAGAAGAAAAATCGGGGTCCAACATAATTTGTTATGTAATTAGTGTGAATTTAAGTGTTAAGTGTGTGTTTATGTGTTTAATTATATTAGTTTGTATGTTTTAGTGTTTTATGGATTAGATTAATCTTTGAACTTAAATGTTATTTTTTGAGGTGTTGTGATGCCTTTGTTAGTGTTTCAGGGTAAACGGTGAATAATGGAAAAGATTCGAGGAGTTTTGGGCTAAAGCCACAGGCCACAATCTTACATAACAAGGCCACGATCGTGACAGAGAAAGACGAGCCAACAGCAGCCAGGCCACAATCGTGCACCTGGGGCATAATTGAGATAGAAAATCTCTAAGTCAGGCCACAATCATGACAGAAAGGTTACGATCGTGCCCTGCATCGGGCTAATACAGAAACTCAAGTTTTGAGTCATTTTCTGGACCGTTTTGACCTCGCCTTTGACCTAACGCCTACAAAGTATAAATAGAACATGAGAAGTCTTGAGAGAGGGAGAGCCTTGGAAGAACTTTGAGCAGCCACCCAATGAAACCCTAAAAGAGTCCTTGAGAGATCGAGAAAGAGACAAAGTAAGGAGAAGAGGAAGACAGCGTAGACACAACATGCTTTCCGAATTATGAAGCTTTCTAAAGTCATAGCCTCCCATCATCCCGTCGTAGTTTTGGTTCCTATGTAATTCAATTTTATTCAATTATAGAATTGATATAGATAGATGATTATAGAATGTGTTGTGGATAATGTTCTATACACATCTTTGGATTATTATTTTGACTTAATGAAATCTGATCATTTTATGTGTTTATTGAATTAATTGTGATTTATTCTGTGTTTAATATCTCGATAATAAACTAAGAGGGTGAATCAAGAGAAAATGATTAATTTAGGCTAATGAGAGTTAGACAAATTAATAGATCCATAATTAAATCAAGTTGGTAAATCTTGTTTAGAGAGATCACATTAGGTTTCTAATTGTTTATTAGAGAACTTAAGAACTAATTAGGTTTTGGATATGTTTGTAATTGAGAGATTACAACCTCCCATAATCTAATTAGGGTTTATACTTTAGGGTTCAATTATAACTTGAGAGAGAGTAGTATATCCTAGGATCTTCTAGAACTGTTAATTCAACAAATCGTAATTGGTTAGGTTGTCATTAATGATAAGTAATTTTCCCTTTCTCTCTTCTGGTAAACACATTAGGTGGAACTTAGGTGTGTGGTCATTGTTCGTTAATTGGCTAAATTTCATTACTATTCAATTTTATATTTAATTGTTTATTATCACCGTGATTGTTTTTAATTCTGTGTTAATCGGTAATCGTTATTTTTGTTAATGGATTTGGTTTATTTGGTCTAGTTAATTCTTATGTTTTAAGTTATTCTTTTTTAATTATTGTTTAGTAGTGCTTTTGACCTTAGATTTAGAACTAGTTAGCCCTTCTTGTGGGATCGATACCTTAGGTACTACGAGAACGACCCATACACTTGCGGAATTTACTAAGTTTATAAATAGTAAAACTTAGTGCATGTAACCTTGCGATCAAGTTTTTGGTGTTGTTACAAGGGAAGGAAATTTAGTTCTTTAGTTTAAAGCGTTAAGTTAGTTATAATTTTTGGTTTTAGTTCGTTCGTTTATTTTAGGAATCATGCTCTTGTATGAACATAAGATTCATAAGCAACAGAGGAGATAGATTTAGACATAACACGATTAGAACGTAACTTTAGGAAAGCTCAGCGAGAAGAAAAAGAACAAGAGATAGAAAAGTCAAAAATGGCTGAGGAATTTTAGAGAAATATAGATCAGGAAGTTAACCTTAGAAGGCAACAACAGAAGACCCTCATGGACTTTATGAGGCTTAGGTTTAACCCAGTGAACCAAAGAGTGGCTAGATCGCCTGTTCAAGCGGTCTCATTCGAAATCAAGTCAGCCCTCCTAAATACTCTTCAGCAGAATGTCCAATTTTATGAACTGGCAAATGAAGATCCGAATGCATACATTGTTAGTTTCCTTGAGATCTGTGATACTTTTCGATATCACCAAATGTCGGAGGATGATGTTAGTATTAGGTTATTCCCTTTCACACTTAGAGATAGAGCGAATGCTTGGTACTATTCACTAAGCCCCGCTAACATTACGACGTGGGAGTAGCTCTTGCATGCTTTTCTAGATAAATACTTCCCATTAATGAAGACTACAAAGATCATAAAGGAAATTATTAATTTCCAACAAGGTGACGGGGAGTCAATTTGTAAAATGTAGGAGCGTTATAAGGACCTATAGAGGAGATGTCTACACCACAACCTACCGAAGGAGTTCCTTCTACAGATGTTCTACAACGGAGTAAACCCACCTACTTAAGGCATGATCGATGCAGTGTCAAGAGGATCTTTGATACGAAAGACTATTGATACAAAGAAGTTGATCAAAGAGATGGCCAATAATAGCTGCCTATGGGCGAGTGAGAGAAGTAGGAAATCTATTACCTTTAGAGAGCATAAGGGAGTTATCACATTTGATCAGATGATAGAGATGCAAGCTAAGATCAACAATTTAACATGACAGCTCAGCAATATGGAGGCGTCATCTTTAGCTCAAGTAAAGACTACGTAGTTGAAGTGTGAGTTATATGGCCAAATAAATCATAATATTGTGGACTGCTAACTAATGAGAGATGATAACCAGGAGCAAGTAAACGACATGGAGGCCCAATACGGATAAGGAGGGGGAAATAATCCTTACTCAAAAACCTACAACCATGAGTCGAAGAATCACCCTAATTTTTCCTGGTCGAATAATAATAATGGAGGGCAGTTCAGGCCTTAGGGGCAATCGAGCTTCCAATAGGATAAAGCAAGCTCGATGAATTTGAAGTTTCACAGAATTTTGGACAAGATAGGATGTATAGAGGAGGCATATAGGAGGCTCGAGAATAAATTCAAGCAAGTTATAAAGAATCATGCCTCATCTATTAGCGGAAGTAATGTCGACTCGAAATGTTTGAACTCTTCCAAGCAACACCGAGTCTAATCCAAAGGAACATATCATGATCATAACTCAAACTTAGGATGGAGAAACCACACAAGTGTAGCAAAAGGTAGGGGATAAAAGAGAAGGTAAAGAAGACCTTCCATGTGAGCTCGCGATGGAATCAATTCAAATAACTCGATGGATATTTCTGTTCCCTATTGTGCAGCAGCAAGAGTTATATGCAAAGAGGGAAGCAAAAAAATATGGGAAATTGAGAATAAAAAGATCAAGGAAGTGACAGACTTAATACAGTCGAAGCTTAAACTACAATAGTCCGTCAAGAAGAAGGCTGAGGAGCAATAACTAGAAGCAAACCCCAATATAGTTACGAAGAAAGATGACCAAGGGGATTTTTTTTCATCCCCTATAATATCAGCAACATTATTATAGATAGGGCATTCATGAACTTAGGGGCAAGCATAAATATGATGCCCTATGCTTTCAGTCAAAAATTGGGGTTAGGAGAGTTATTTCCCACTAAGTTTTTGGTTAAGACAACCAATAGAACTTAGCATAGACCGATGGGAATCATAGAAGATTGTCAATAAAGGTTGGTAAGTTTATCTTTCCCACGAACTTCTTTATTTTGGACATTAACGAAGATAAGGACACTCCGATTATTTTTGGGTGACCATTCTTAGCCACTGCATGCTCAATTATTGATGTTGATGGGGGCGAGTTAACTCTGCAACTAGGGAAGGAGCATATAACCATCAAGGTGACCATTAGACAGTACGGAACTCCTTCACCTCTAGTGGATGCTAAAGAAACCGAGCCTCAAGGCTAATGCGAGGATATAAAGGATCCTGCAAATGCATTTTGAAAAAAACGCTCACGGAGGAGAAAGCAAGGTAAAGAAAATTGCAAGGACTGTGGTAATTGCAATATGGTAGCTAAGGTACAGACTCTACAACTAATGGCAACGCTACCATCAAACCAGTCATTCCAACTACCGTGAGCTTAAAAGAGTGTCGAGCTACTGACGTAAAAATAAGCGTTGCATGGGAGGCAACCTATGGAAAAAAATAGTTTAGTTGTTTAATTTTGTTAGACCGATTGAATTTCGAAGTTAAGTTTATTTTTATTTTTGGTTGAATAAAAGAAAAAAAAGGAATCAGACCTAGGAATTATGTGGATGATTTTAAACATGAAAGGAGAGGCGGAAAAGGGAAAGAAGTGAAATTGAAAAAAATTGAAAAAAGAACCAAAAGGGAGGACATAGGGTTAGTGTACAGTCGCTGGCCATGACTGTGTCCTTACAGGCCACCATCGTGGCCTACCAATGGGTATGCTCTACGTGGTAAGCCACATGCTACGATGGTGGCCTGCGACTATGTAAAAATAAGTCAGGACATAAATTATTAAAGACATTTTTACCTTTTCACACTTTTCATCACCTATATATTCAATTCTTACTTCACTTCCACTTTAACTTTCATTTCCATTTTATCTCTCTAGAATTCTAGCTTCCAAACACTCTCACCTCTCACTAAAAAGTTTAACCTTCCTAAATTCTTCCACATTCTACCTTAATCATGCCACGTATTAAGCAATCAGCCCGATGGGAACCATATGGAAGATAACAAATTACGAGACAGGGGAGAAGGAACCGAGCAGGGGACTTCGGAGCACCATTCCCCATTTATACCAAGGAGGAAGGTACTCATTTTTAATCCCTTCATTCTAGGCAAATTTCAGTTCCTGAATACTTTGATGCTGACACATTAGATAGGCTAGAATTGCGTGAGCGAGTAGAGAACTTAGCTGAGAGAATCCAATGGGGCCAGTTCATACGGTTTCAATTCCTTGTGTATGAGGAACTTGTACTAGAATTCTTTACTACCTTGACCTTTGACTATAGGAATACCAAAGAATTATGGTTTAGATTAGGAGGACGAGCATTTGAATTCAATGATGAGATTATGTGTGAGCTTTGTGGATTCCCCGAATCCAACATCGTTGATCAATATGATGACTTCCATCCTTCCCAATATTGGCATAAGCTTACTGGAATTGAGTGTTTCCACGCTAAGAATGTGCACAATAACATTATCCGGTCCCATAAACAACTACTACTGCATAAATTTATGTGTCAGCTGGTTTTTGACTTGTAAGAAACCAACAAGTGTTCCACTAAAGAACTTTTCATGTTGTGGTGCATGGACCATAATATTTCGGTATGCACATCCATGCATATGTTGAATGCCATTGCTACAACTCCGCCTAAGCAGAGTAACCATCTTGGAATTGGATATATAGTGTATGCCATTACATAACATTTTGGTGTAGAATGGAGGGGGTTAACAGTTAACCTCCTTGATTCCTTAACCATTATCATTTATTTCAGGCAGAGATTATCCATTCCACAAACATGATTCTGCAGGATATCCACGAGAAGACATATGTGCGGACCAGGGCAGGTCAAGCAAGCTCGAGTTCATCGCCTCTTTGATAGGAGGAGTCATCTAGTGAAGAAATGAAAGAAGAAGAAAAGGAAGAGCATGGCTAGAAGAAGTTTTGGATGCAATATCTAAAACCAGCATAACACTTGTGGAGATGGCGCGCACACAATGACGCTAGAGTCGAGATATCCGATGGATTTATTAGTATTTTGAGTCTCTAGGCGTTCAACTACCACTTTCGACACCATCACCACCTCCATCTCCTTAGGATTTCGTGTCTAACGTAAAATTTTTGATTCTCAAATTAACCTTCAATTCTATTTTATCCTTATTTTTTTATTTTTTATTTTTATTGCTAATTTTATCTATTCTTTGTTACTTTAATTTTTGTCTTTACCCTTCATTTATATGTTTTTGTGTGATTCCTTCTCACATTGAGGACAATGTGTTGTTCAAGTGTGGGGAGGTATTGTGTGTTTTGCTTTTGAATGTGCTTGTGCATACTGTATGATAGTTATTAGGTTACATTATGTGAAGTGTGTGAATGTGTTAATGGCTTAGATTGAGTGAAATTCATTTAATTTTGGATGTAGTCTATTAGGTTGTGAACGATCATTAGCCTGCGAAATTAGTGAATTAGGGAACCCTTGAATAAATATACAGTCCAATTAGGACTTAGTGTAAATTTATCACCCTATAGATTGTCACATTCATTCATAATTTGAGGTCTTTTAGTTTAAGTTGCTTAACTAGTATTTTTTATGAAAACGAATAGTTAAAAGCAACAAAGTAGGCAATAAAAAAATAAATTAATAAATCACTATTCCATTGACCTTTGGGTTATTAATAGAGCTAGTAGCCAGCTGAAAACGTGATGTAGCTAAGTAACCGGATCGACACACATCATAAATGTATGCCTTCACTTAAAAAGGCTGTAATGACATTTCAACCAAGCTGTTTAATAAAATGACTTAGCTGAATAACCGAATCGACATTCATCACAAATGTTTGAATAACCGGATCGACATTCATCCCAAATATTTTCCTTCGACTAAAAGACTAAGTCCGAGTTAAAAATGTGTGTTTTAAATTAAAAAAACTACCGGACTTTTAATAAGTTTGAATTTTCATGGAAATGTACTTAGGAACAGTTACAAGGTCTAAAGAACCGAAAAACTATTAATGTGTGTGCACAATTTAAAAGGGTAAATAAGTTAACACTTAGGTCTCGATTAAGTTGTATATTTAGTTCAAAGCCCCTAGGCATCTATTTTATTTGTTAATGATTTCCTATAATTCAAATGGTTATGCCCAAGATTAAATTATTTCCTGAAATTAGAGCCATTGCCTTATTATTAAATTGCATGTTGAGTTGTTATATGTTTGTTGTTTTGTTTGCTTGAGGACAAGTAAACTTTTAAGTGTGGGGATGTTGATAGGTGTCAGTTGCATGATGTTTTATGATTGAATTTGTTATGTAATTACTATGAATTTGATTGTTGAGTGTGTGTTTATGTATTTAATTATATTAGTTTGTGTCTTTTAGCGTTTTTATAGGTTAGATTAAGTTTTTGAGCTTAAATGTTATATTTTTCAAGTTTCGTGATGCGTTTGTTAGTGTTTCAAGGTAAACGGTAAAGAACAGAGAAGATTTAAGGATTTTTGGGCCAAAGCCATAGGCCATGTTCATGCATAGCAGGGCCACGATTGTGACAAAGAAGGACGAGCCAGTAGCAGCCAGGCCACGATCGTGAACCTGGGGCACGATTATGATAGAAAATCTTCAAGTCAGGCCACGAACGTGAAAGAAAGGTTAAGGCACTGGCCACGATTATGGTAAGGAGGGCCACGATCGTGCCCTTTGTCGGGATGATAAAAAAACTCGAGTTTTGAACAATTTTTCAAACCATTTCGACCCCGACTTTGAACTAGTGCCTATGAAGTATAAATAGAACACGAGAAGTCTAGAGAGAGGGAGGGCCTTGGATGAATTTTTAGTAGCCACCCAATAAAACCCTAAAAGAGACGTTGAGAGATCGAGAAAGAGACGAAGGAAGAGAGAAGAGGAAGACGACACAGACATAACGTGCTTCCCAGATTAAGAAGCTTTCTGAAGTCACACTCTCACATCATCCTGTCGTAGTTTTGGTTCCTATGTATTTCAATTTTTTTCAATTATAAATTTGATATAGATAGTTGATTATAGACTGCTTTGTGGTTGATGTTCTATACTCACCTTCGGATTATTATTTTGACTTAACGAAATTTGATCATTTTATGTGTTCATTGAATTAATTGTGATTTATTCTGCACTTAATATCTTGATAACAAACTGAGACTATGAATTGAGAGAAAACGATTAATTTGGGCTAACTAGAGTTAGGCAGATTAATAGATCCAAAATTAAATCAAGTTGGCAAATCTTATGTAGAGAGATCACATTAGGTTTTCAATTATTTATTAGAGAACTTAAAAACTAATTAGGTTTTGTATAGGTTGGTAATTCAGACATTACAACCTCCCATAATCTGATTAGGGTTTATACTTCAAGGTTCAATTATAACTTGAGAGAGAGTAGTTGACCCTAGGATCTTCTAGAACTGTTAATTCAATAAATCGTAATTAGTTAGGTTGTCATTAAAGATAGGTAATTTTCCCTTTCTCTCTTTCGATAAACTCATTAGGTGGAACTTAGGTATGTGATCATTTTTCATTAATTAGCTAAATTCCATTACTATTCAATTTTGTATTTAATTGTTTATTGTCACCGTGATTGTTTTTAATTCCGTGTTAATTGTTAATTGTTATTTTTTTATTGATTTGGTCTAGTTAATTCTTGTGTTTTAAGTTATTGTTTGTTAATTATTGTTTAGTAGTGCTTTTGACCTTAGATTTAGAACTAGTTAGGCCTCCTCGCGGGATTGATAACTTAGGTACTACGTAAATGACCAGTTCTCTTAAGAAATTTACCAAGGTTATAAATAGTAAAACTTAACGTATGTAACCTTACGATCACGTTCATTATTGTTTCCTATTTTATTTTAATTGTTTAAGTATTATTTTAATTAAAAATCAAAATCTAATTCGTAGGCTAGATAACAGAAGAGAAGTAATTACTAGTAATCATTGTCCTCATAGGATTGACCTATATTTGCCTATGCTAGCTATAACTACGTCGTGCATTTATGGTTAATTCGAATATTTGCCTTAAGTTTAAAGTCAATCAAGTTTTTGGCGTTGTTGTTTAAGATAGTGATATTAGGAAAACCTTAATTTATTATTCTAGTCATTTTTATTTTATTTTGTTTATTCTTATTTTATTTTACATTATTTTATTATTTTTTGTTTAGTTTTATTTCTTTTTGTAAATTTGGACCCTTGGTCAATTTATGACCCGGAGCATATCTAAGAGCCTAATAGTCGCAAACCTAGAGATTGAAAAAACAAAGAGCAGGATTCTTTGATAGACACAACTATGGGAGTTTCAACTAGATCATCGAATAGAAGACTTGGGAGGTTAGATAGACATGAAAGAATCATACAATATGGCTGACCAATCGAGAACCATGTTTGACTATGCTAGGTCAGACTTAATCAATACCAAGTCTAGAAATGTGAGATCGACTGTCTAAGAAAACGACTTTGAGATCAAGCTGAGCATCATCTAGATGATGCAATAGTTAGTCCAATTAGGGTTAACTAAGAAACAACCCTCTACCTAGATTCCAGCAGCAAGCATCGAAACCTAAGAAACCTAGTATGGAAGAGCTGATGATGGAATTCATTCAACAATTAAATGCAAAACATCATTGAAAATAGACTTCCATACATAACTTAAAGGTTCAACTTGACCAAATGGCAATGATATTAGAAAGTACAAGGGGAATTTATTGAGTACCGTTATTCCAAATCCTAATGAGCATGTGAAAGAAATGAAACTTAGAAGCGGGAAGGAATTATAAGTAAATAATAGACCCCGAAATGAAGAGGAGGATCGTGAGAAGAGTCAAGAGAATACCAAAGTTATAAAACATCCTCCAAAAGTTAAAGAATTCTAGCCCACTATACCATATCTATCAAAGTTGAAAAAGGATCGCATGGATGAGCAATTCAGTAAATTTCTCGAGCTATTTAATCAACTTCATATTAATTTGCCACTTTTTGATACTCTAGCACAGATAAGGTTTATTCAACTTATTATATGATTTGTCCATATGAAGAATATGTCCCATATATGGTCTAATGTTTCCTAACATGACACCTACATGATACCGCATTCTCTCTCTACACATATGTGTTCCAAGTAAAGGATCTCATATGTCAAACAGAAGAGGGACAAACCTCAAATGAGTTCAACGCATTACTAAGTTGATGACTAGTTTTGGCATTAAAATTTACATAAATTAAGATTTTTGGAAGTTATAAAGCAACATAAGACAAAAATGAGCTCGAGTTAGTCCCATGTTTGATGACATTTTAAGATTTCTTAAGATAAAAAGAGGAGAAACCAAAAGGAGAGGGTAGAGATATATAGAAGGACCAAACATCAATCATAAGGCAAAGGAGATTCAAGAGCACATCAAGAAAGGAAAAATCTTGGAAAAAAGTTCAAGAATTCCATTAAAATTCATCAAGTAACATCATGATTCAATAGCCATAATAATTTATTCTTTTATCTTTTTTTATTAGTTTCTATTAGGTTTTTTTCCTTTTACTTAAACTAAAATTGGGATATAGATTTAGGTAGGATGAACCCTAAAATCTATTGCTTAAATTGATTTCTTTATTTAAATTAAGACTATAATTTTCTTAAGAATTTTTTATATTTACTTATTATGCAAGCATTAGAAGCTTGAAACAAGGGACATGATAATATATATTTGCCAACTCAATTGGCATTTGTGATGCATTATGGAATTTATAGTGGTAGCCAACCCATTCATAAATGTAAAAAATCTTACAATATGTAGCAATTGAATGAACAACCTAATTTTATAGCAACTGAAGTGGATATATTGTTCCAACTTTGCATAAAACGATCAAGCTATTCCTAGATTTGAAAAATAATAAGAACATTGGAATCTAATTCTCGAGGAGCTACTGATAACATTTATCATTACCTTTGAGACTCATTTCTAGATGATTAAAGAGTCTCTCCAAACCTAGAAACTCAATGAACAACTCACTGGTAAGGTGCTTTTCCTTGTTACACCAAACCAAATCCAAGTGAGCAAGTCAATGTGATAAATTTAAAGAGTGGGAAGGAGCCACATGTTAAAGAAAAAGGGGAAGAAGAGAAGGAGAAGATTGTTATGTAAGATAAGAAGGAAGACGAGAAGAAGAAAGAGAAGGATAAGGAGACAAATATAGAAGGCGTTAAGGAGGATGAGTGGATAATTTTGTACTTGAGTAGGATCAAGATAGACAAAAAGGGAACAAATTTAGTAAGTTTCTAGAGCTTTTTAAACAATTACGTGCTCATATACATTTTGTTAAAGCTCTATTGCATATACTTAAGCACAAACTTAAAAGAATCATTTATAAGAAAAAGATGCTCAAAGAGTTATTAATGGTTAATTTAAGTGAAGAGTTCTTGTACTTCTTCTAAGGAGAAGAATAGAAGATGGACAATCCAGGAGTATTAGAATATGAGGAAGATAATAAACCTCAGATTCTAAAGAACAATAGAAGCAAACTTTTAATTAAAAATTAAGGATGAATGAACAACTTGAGGAGAAGTCTAAACTTATAAAGAAATACTAGTTGGGAGTTGATATGTCTTTATAATTTATCGCTAGCACACGACATAGCTGTAACTAAAATAGGCGAGTATAGGTCAATCCTATAAGGACTTTTGGTTAATTACTAACTAGCCCAAACATAATAAGCTAGACCAATGATTATGATTGTTTAAATAAGAAAAAAATAAATATAAATTCTAAAACAAAATTACGACCAAGAATAAATCAATCTATAGGTAAATTAGATTTATTTGAGGTTTCCTTAAGACTTTACTATATTCTATTTCACTCTAATTTAATGGATGAATCTAGTTTCTTGAACTAGTGGGAATTTCTAAATTAGATTATATCCTCTCTTAAAACATATAACCGATATTCTTATATTAATCAACCAAAATTCGTTTTGAATTAAGCCAACCTAAGAATGTATTAATTTGTTCTATAAAAATCTTTTGATTGGTTTTATCCTCACCTTGGAAGATCTTCCGACTTTCTCTTGAATAGTTTACGTTAAACCTATTTCGACTTTCTCTTGAATAGCTTACGTTAAACCTATCTTGCCCATATTATGATAAAATCACACAACTCAACTCTCAAATCTTAATGCATGAATCAAATAATTGAATCTTTCACTTTCATTCCTTTAATTTAATTAGTTATAAAAACATGGATAAATTCTAAGAAAACTATATGGTCTTTAAACCAAAAAACATTCAAAATACAATTACATCTTAAGGTTCAACATAGTTAAACCTATATCCCAATTAGTTCATAACTAAACAAAGAATAGCAACACAAAAACAATAAAGAAAACAATAAAAAGAGATTATTGTTCTTGAATCTTCAATTAATCTTATTAGAACCTTATCTATCTATCAAGAATGACAAAGTCTTGATCAATAACAAATGTAAAGCAGCTTCCAAAATGACTTCAAACTATCTTTTAACCATGAAAAAAACTCTTTTCTTTTTCTTCCCTCTTTCTTTTTATCTAAAACCATAATATTTAACAAGCTACATAACCTCAATATTGTTCCATATAGCAGGCCATGTTAACTTTCGTAGCTTTTATAAATTTTCCATAAAATAACACCCCCGTTATAGGAGCTACATAAGGGCTTGTAGATGATATGTATCTTGATCTAAGGGTAACACAATAATGTCTAGATCTATGGAAAAGAAGTAGAATTGGTCACCTTAGAACCTAGACTAAGCTTTAGGAAAAATGCAACTTCAACATATCCTTAGCTTAGGGACTACAATAGCTTGAGAGTAATCTTCCCATTCTTTCTTGTCTTTAGTATTATTATTTTGTTACATAGGAATGCTTTTCTTTATACCATGTTAGTGTGGAAGTCTATAATCCTTTGTAATTTCTTTTATGGTGGTGTTGTTTGATCCTTATACTCAATATTCTTTGGGAATGATATTTAATTTCCAAAAATTATAATTTTATAATTTAATAGTTTTTAGTGTTAGCAGTATGAGTGTAACTACATTCTTATTAATAACTAAATAACTTTTTTCTTTAAAAATAAATTATGAAACTAAAATAAAATGCAAAAGTAGAAAATTAGTAATAGAACTAAACAAAGTAATGCTTATTCATGGACAAATTGATTCTTCTAATTCTTAAATCCTACTAATTGTTAAATGGATATATGACTCTTTTCAAATTATATTTAGGAAAGAAAAAGTGACACTCATTTTAAATAGGCCAATTTCTCCTATCTTGATTATTGTATAGACTTCTTATTTCTAATTTTCCCTAATTTCATAGATTTTGATTTGAATTTGAGATTGAATTTGAAGTTAAAACGTAAACTACTAATAATACAAACTTGAAAAGGCTTGAGTTGAACTCAAGCCAATAAAAATTGGTTTAAGTCCTTATTTTTAATAAATTAGGTTAAAATGAGTGAATATCAAAGCTTATGACAAGTTTTAATGAGTAACATTATAATTTAGATCAATCATATTTAAAATTTAAAAATTTTTATTTAATTATATAAGACTAACAAGAAGTATAAAAAATATTAATAAAATGTAAGAAATTTCAAATTTCTAAATATAACTCAAAAGTTAACTTAGTTAATCCCTATTATTAGTTTTGTTAATATGAGCAGAACATAAGTTGGACCCAAGCTCATCATTGTACATATAGAATTTTTAATAAATAATTGTTATATTTTTAATTAAAAATAAAAATCAGCCCCTCATTTATCAATGTCAAAAACAATTATACATTCTTAAAATTTTAAATAAAAATATTTTATTTATTAAAATTTTACATATTGTTTGACATGAATAAATCAACTTTTATGGTATTTCATACAAATAAAGTTAATGGTAGATAATGATGGTGGACTACATTTGTAAAATATTGAAATATTTAAAATATAATTAATATTTATTGTATTTCTGACTAATAATACATAACTAAGTAAAATTTTAATTTAAAATATAATTTACCCTTCAAATTATTGATCACAGGTTAATCACTCAGTTAAATATCAACTAGATGTAGTCCTTAAACTCTTTAATATAAGAATTCTAACAACCTACAGCTATACTATACAACTATTTTAATGAATTTCTACGAAATTGTTGCTAGAATAATCAAAGAAGTTTGGATAAGACAAAAGGGAAAAGCCCTTTAATTACTTTAATCTTTGGTGATTGAAATATTTAATCTCTTGAACATTAATTTTACCAAATAAACTCTTAAATTTTGAAATTTTCACCTCCAAACTCCCTAAGTTAGATTATGTATCATATAAGTATTAGTTAATGCATGAAACTATTTATTAAAGATCCAACAGTATGGTAGAAAGAAATGTATAATAAAATCAAGGACAAAAATATAACTTTTCATTTCTCACATGTAACATCCCGTTCCCATATCACGGGTCGGACCAGGGAAACGGGTACACGAGAGAGTAATCAGAGAAATTAGGACAACACATCTCATACCCAGGCATTTGTGAATAGTGAGTTTTGCGCATGAAAATTTACTGTACATGCATTCATGACATCTTCCCGGTATAAGTGCAT
>JANQBM010798008.1:0-14283 GCA_025594535.1 Erythroxylum domingense | reverse complement strand
GATATTAATCTGGGTGAGGGCCCCGCAGACGTAGGCAAGGAGTGCCGAACTGCGTTACCAAATTTTGGTGTTGATTTTATTTCGGTTCAGCTTGTTTTTATTTTATTAGTGGCAAAGAAATTTGTGGCATGTTTGCGATTAATTAACCCCCTTCGATTTTTCAAGAACATTATTAGCTAACCAATTATTTTTGTGGGGAAGAAAGTGTGTCTTTGGAGCTAGGTAGGTGGATTACTTGGGTTACACAATTTTAGAAGGAGTGGTAATGGATCTCTAAAAAATCAGAACAATTGAGGAATGACCAGAACCAATAAAGAATTACATGGATTTTGGGAATCACAGGGTATTACAGGAGATTCATAAAAGGATATAGAGTATTGGCAAAACTACTAACAGAGTTACTTAAAAAGGAAAGGCTAGCTAATTGGATCTGGCAACAGGAGGAACAAAGAGCTTTTGAAAGACTGAAAGAAGCAATGATGGCAGCTCCGGTGTTAGCATTATCGGACTTCTCCAAACCATTTGTAGTAGAAGCTGATGCAAGTGGACATGGAATAGGTGCAGTACTGCAACAAGAAGGCCACCCCATTGCCTTCTTGAGTAAGTCACTGGTGAGGAGGCACCACAGGTTATCCACATACGAGAAGAAATTTCTAGCAGTCATTAAATCCATCAAACACTGGCATCATTATTTTAGTCTCAACTCTTTTATAGTCAGGACCGATCATCGTAGTTTAAAGTATTTGTTGGAACAACATCTTTCGACCCCATTCCAGCAGTCATGGCTTTCGAAGCTCCTAGGTTATGACTTCGAGGTGCAATACCAGAGTGTTAAAGAAAATGCTATTGCGGACGCTCTCTCAAGAGTCACGAGTGTAGAATTATTGATGATGTCTGTATCGCAAATGCAAGGTGAGTTGCTTGATGAAATCAAAAATAGTTGGCAGGAGGATGGGGCTATTTAGGAGTTAATTTGAACATTAGAGTCTAACAACACTAAAATTGGGGCTTACTAATAGAAGGATGGGTTAATAAGATGGAAAGGGCGCTTAGTAGTGGGTGATAATTAGAGGCTTCGCCAACAAATTATTGGCATTCATCATGACGATGCCATGGGAGGCATGCGGGTGCAGTAGTCACCACGAAGAAGCTGCAAACAATGTTCTTTTGTGGAAGGGCTGCCTGTGTTAAAAGGAAGGTTGATTATCATAGTGGTAGTGGATTGATTTACTAAATATGCCTATTTCATCCTTATTAAACACCCTTATTCTGCTTGTGACATAGCTGAATTGTTTTTTAACAATGTGTTTAAATTGCATGGAATGTCGAAGTCCATTGTTAGTGACAGAGATCTAGTTTTATTGAGAAAATTTTAGCAAGAACTTCTTCAGATGCAAGGGGTTAAGTTGAAATGTTCGACTACTTGCATCCTCAAACGGATGGGAAAACTAAAGTAGTAAACAATATTCTCGAGATATATTTGCGTTGTTTCTGTGAACAAATGCCTCACAAATAGGGGGAGTGGATAGCATTGGCAAAATGGTGGTACAACACCACTGAAAGAGCTACCACTAATACTACTCCATTTGAAGCTTTATATGGCTACCCACTACCAGTATATACTCCTTATATAGTAGGAGATTCAAGGATCTTAGAAGTCGATCGAGTTTTACAGAATAGGGAAGCTATGATTAGTGTCACAAAATTTCATTTATAGAGGGCTCAGAATCACATGAAGCAGTACACGAATTCTAAGTGATATGAGAGAGAAGGGGACATGGTATTATTAAAATTACAACCGCATAAGCAATTTTCTTTACAACGAAGGAGCAATCAGAAGCGATCGCCATTGTACTACGGGCCATATAGAGTGATTCAACTAATAGGAAAGATAGCTTATAAGCTCGATCTTCCAACTGAGGCAGCCTTCCATCTAGTGTTTCATGTATCTCAACTTAAGAAAGCATATAAGGGGCAAATTCGAACGTCTTCCTTTTTACCTGAGTTTCTCACACCTACAGAGAAAGCACCAGTAGCGATTTTGAACAGGAGGATGACCAAAAGAAATAATAGGGTTGTTACTCAATAGTTAACACAAATGCTACATGGGACTACGTTTTTTATCTCCAAAAAAAGTTTCTTGAAATCAAATTAGTGGACAAAGACGTTAAAGGGAAGAGAATTGTTCCAAAAATTATTGAAGATGAAGAAGCATGAGCGAAGGAAGCAGAAGGCTTTGGAATATTATTAGTACTATACATAACATTTAGAGTAAAATACAGTATGACGTTATATACTCGCGTCTAGGGAAGTATTCATAAATGTATTAAAAGAGGGACCCTAAAAGTGTTACGGACACCGAAATGAAACCTCTTTTTATGTATTTCTCTCTTTGTAACTTCCTTTCTTTCTCTCTCTAAATCAACTTTCTGTTGCGCGAGGTGCTCTTGGTGTAATTGTGACAATGCGTACCGTAGCGACAAAATCCCTGATAGCCAACCATTCGCAGATAACGCTCTGAACACTCCCAACTTAGCCGGCGTATCGAGGAACAAATTAAAGACAGTTCACCACATAGGAACACTTAAGCATCATCAAAACGCGTTAAAGGACAATATCCTTCGTTGATCGATTGACATGTTGCTAGCAGGAGCTCGTGTCTAGTCCATAACTCTGATCAGATTCTTCAGGGCCAAGCGTCCTGATTTCCCAGCAGTCAATGCTTGGGCCAAGTCATAATGGGGGAAGCGAGGACTTAAGAAACCCATGCTCTGGGAGGATAAGTTTTCTGACAGCACCAACTTCGACGAGATAGTGGAACAGGGCCCCTTACACGTTTGAGAACAACCTCTTTTCCTTCAGAAAGGGCAACCGAGATTAGAAATGGATCGAGGTAAGATTGACACCTTGCTTTTATGGGTACAGTTCCATAATAACCCGATGGAGTTTTAGACCATTGAAGGTCTTAGTTGCATGACTAGCTCTTTGGGTAAACCCATTTGTATAGATTCCTAGACAGAAACAATGGAGTTTCTATGCTATGCCAAAATGTGCATTGAGGTTTCAAAGTAGGCTCGCCTCCTAGATTCAGTTTCCATTTTTCGACTGATTGAGATGGGTGAATTGAAATCGGTCATCTTCATTTCTTATCCTTGGAAACCAACTACTGCTAGTAAAATTTGGAAACCCACCGGTAAGGTCTTTCAAACAGAATGGCATGATGAGTTACTAGCTTCTGATGTGGTTGGTGATGTTAAAGGGGTAGTAATTGAAGACAGGGGAGTTGTGTTAGGCCTCACCCTTAGCGGAGGTAGATAATGCCCTTACTAGAGCTGGAAATGTAGTTAAATTCACTGGTATAGAAATAACCCCTGTTGTGAATGGTACAGGTACCTGTTGGTTTGAGGTTGAAGATGCTAGCCTCATTGCTGACGCTGAAGCTCAGGTAGTTGCTACTAATGGTACATTGGTTATTGCCTCCCCTATTTTGACAACAATCCAAGCCAATGTTGTGAATGATATGCCTGATAATGCTACAGACACGACTGTAGTACTCCCGCTAGATCTGACTACTCCTCCTACTGCTAGTGGTAAATTAGCTCTTGCTCTAGATAGCTCCCTCATTGACCCTGTGGAAGGTATGTGTAACAATCAAATGTCTTGTTCTCCTTTGGTGGGCCTTGACCATAGTGATATGGTGAATATTACTAATTACCTCAGTCCGCCTGTGGCTACTCCTTTGATTGCACTTAGTAGTATTGTTATTGACTTGGCTCATTACGCTATAGATGCATAACCTTCTGCTCATATTGTCCGAGAGGAGAGTAGTGAACCAGCCAACACAGGGGAGCCAGCAATCCGTATTTAAATGAAACTGAACTGATCAATCCTGATTCTGAGCATTTTGTTGTGCATACTAGGACCAAAAGGAGGCTTGCCCATCAGAATGATAAAGAACCATCTATAAGGGATTCCCCCTCCAAAACATGATGATCCTTATTTGGAATATCAAAGGGCTAAATGAACCTCTTAAAAAATCTATGGTGACGGAGGTGGTGAGGGACAAGAACCCAGTCTTGCTTGGACTTCTTGAAACAAAAATAAAGGACCCTCGTACACTTTTTGTCTCTCGCTTTTTGAGTGGTAATTGGAAGCCATTCTCAAATCATAGCTCACATATCAATGGAAGAATTATGTCTTTTTAATGATGATCTAGTTAGCGTGACTACTTTTGAACAATCAGATCAGTTGATGCATTTTCATTGTCATACAAAACTTTTAAATAAGGGGTTTGACCTCGCATTAGTCTATGCCTCCAATTTTTGTTTCCAACGAGATAAACTATGGATGACTTATACCGTCTACAACAAGGCATACAAAATTCATGGCTTGTAGCTGGGGATTTTAATTGTTCCCTCAATTCAATCGAAGTGGAAAGTAATAAGAGATTTCATACATGCCTACTCGGGAGCTCACAAACTTTTTGTCACAAATGGATCTAGTCGGTCTTTAGACTAGGGGACGATTACTTACTTGGTCTAATAATCAACAAGGTAATCTACTTGTGAGGAAGAAACTTAATAGAACTCTTATAAACACATTATGATTAAATCAATTCCCTTCCTTATTTCTTCACTTTGGCGAGAAATTGATGTATGATCACTCACCCATGCTAATTCAAAGACTCACTCAATTTAAATGTATGGGAGCTCTGTTCAGATTCTCCAATGCACTAACTGGTATGGTGGGATTCTCATATCTTGTTACTACTTATTGGCACATCGAGGTCACTGGTTATAAAGCTTATCAATTCATATCTAAGCTCAGATGTGTGAAGGTGGCTATCAAACAATTCATTTTGGGCAGACGAACTAATTTGTATACCCTGAAAGAAAAACTCATTCTTGCTCAACACAATTGTCATTTGAATCCCCATAACCTTGAATATCAACAGATTGAGGATCAATCTCTATAATCCTATGAAGAAGCCCTCCAGTTTCATAATTCAGTCTTAGTATAGAAAGCACGATTGCACTGATTGTAGGATGGAGATTCCAATGTTAAATACTTTCTCGCCTCCTTGCTTGCTCGTAGGAATGTTAACTAGATTCCTATGCTTCTTGATGGTTACGGGTGAGAATGCACTGATTAAAATAACCTCATGGAACTGGCTCGACAATATTTCTTGGACTTAATGGGTACAACCGATGCTACTTCACCAAGCTCTATTGTTTGCAACCTGTTTGAACGCAATCTTACACAGGATACTCTGAATGCTATTCTCTTTCCTGTTACGGCTCATAATATTGAAAGGATTTTATACAGTCTACATCCATCAATTCCCTAGTCCTAATGGCTTTACTGCATTGTTTTTTCAGCATATATGGGACATTACTAGTGCTACTTACTGAGAATGTTTCGGAGTTCTTCAAGTCAGCCAAAATTTTGTCAGAAATTAATCATACTTACATCTATTTAGCCCCCAAGAAGCATAGAACCTCTACTATGAGTGACTTTCAGTCGATATCTTATTGTAATACTATCGATAAGGTAATATCGAAGCTTCTAGTTGAAAAACCTTAACTAGTCTTATTGGACATTATTAACCCAGCTTAAGGAGCTTTTATGCCTGAAGACTTATTGGAGATCATATTATGCTAGTTCAATAATTGCTAAAAGACTATAATTCTAGTTAAAAAAACCCAAAAGTTGCTTATTAAAGATTGATTTTTTTAAAGCATTTGATACCATTAGCTGGGATTTTATAAAGGTTTGTCTTGAGGCTATTCACTTCCCTACCCATTTAGTGCAATTGATCATGGCTTGCATACGATCTTCCTCATTGAGTGTTCTTGTTAATGGAACTCCTACCAAACTATTAAAACCAACTAAAGGCATTCGACAGGGGACCTTTTATCTCCATACTTGTTCACTTTAATCATGGAAGGCTTTTCCCGACTTTTAGCTAAGCTCATAACATCCATTGGGGGATTTAAATGTCATCATCTTTGTAAAGTAACTAACCTCACTCATATTATATATGATGATGATCTTCTACTTCTGTGATAAGCAAATGTCCCTTCTATCAATATTATGATGAATGCTTTTAACTTATTTGCTCAATGGTCCAGCCTCAATTTTAACTCTAGCAAAAACAACTTATATCTCTCTAGTGATGTGTAGAACTTGAATGAAATAAGACGATTTACTAGTTTCACTGCAGTTTCTCATAAGTTCACTTATTTCGGTGTCCTTATTATAGGTTCCAAGCCTAGATCTTTAGACTGTATTCCCATTATTGAACAATTGAAGTTTAGAATTCTGGCATGACAAAACAGGTTCTTATCTTATGCTGCCAGATTAACTCTCATTATTTTAGTTCTTAGAAGTTTACATATCCATTGGACAATACGTATAGCTCTACCTCGGAAGGCGATCAAGGAGATGAACAGAATTATGAAGGCTTTCCTATGGTCAGGTACAATCGATAACTCCAAGAAAGCTAGAATTAAATTAAGTGATGTTACTATCTCAAAAAGGAAGGGATGGCTTGATATCATCTCTATCTCTACAATGAAAAAGGCTTGATGTGCAAGAGGTCATGGAGACTATACGCTGACTAGAATGCATTATGGATCAAATGGGGACATGAACACTACCTGAAACATACAAATTTCTGGCAATTGAATTGCTTTAGAGCTGGGTCACCTATTTTTACACAAATGATGATGTTGAGGGAGCTCATTTATCCTTGCATACAACTTAATATTGGAAATGGGGATAGGTTTTAGATTTCGTATGACAAATGGCTTGACATAAGCCTAATAGCTTACTGATCTGAATTTCGACACATAAGGAACAGATTGCCTTTGAACTCTTGAGTTTCATCTTTGATTTTGAATGGTGAATGGCATGGATATTTTAAAGGATTCCACAATATGTTGAGCCACCTTCTAAGCCTGAATGATCTACAGAATGCGGATGTCATTTCTTAGTCTCTAAATCGGAATGGTACTTTCTCTAATCACTCTTGCTATGAATTATTTACAGATGCACTGGCTGATGTGCCTTGGTCTGATCTTCTTTAGGGAAAGGTTGTTATTCCCAAAACTTCTTTTATCTCTTAGCTGGTAATCAAGGATAGACTTCAAATCAAAAGTCAATGGTGTGGACAATTCTGATATAAATTGTTTATTTTGAACAATTGCTATTGAGGACAGAGATCATTTATTATTCCAATGTCCCTATACAAGGCTATTTGGAGTAGAATCTTGCACATGTTACCTTATAATTTTTGTATATATTATTGGGAGAAAATATTATCTTGGATTATGGATAAGTCGGAAACCCAATGCTCCTCTTTTCAAAGCAGCATTTACAAATGCCATATACATCATATGGAAGGAGCGGAACAGTTGACGATTTATTGATAAGAAGAAACACAAATACCAGTCGGAAAATAAAGTTATCATTGGTATTAGAGCTTGCATTTATGCTAAACATATACAGGGATTTCTTTCTATGGATATAAAGAATATGTGGGGCTTATAATTTGTAATGCTCCAATATATACCCTATGTTGGCCTCGGTTTCCGAACGGATTTAATGACGATTACGTGTCACCATTGAAGTAATTATAGATAAATAAATTATAACGTTTAAATAAAGGTAGGGAAAATTCGTGGTGGGGTCATAGAACAAATATAGACATAAAATTAAATTGTGTAAAAAAAAATAATTTAAGAAAAATAATTAATACACAATTTATTAAAGAATATCAATTTAAAAGAAATAGATAATAATGATTTTTAAATAAAGAAAATTTATAGGAAAAGTAAAAATATTACCCCACAATTTAGTAAAAATTTTCCATACCTAAAAATAAACCAAGAATATTTAATTTGGGTGTAAGAAGAATTTATATCAAATTGAATTTAGGAAAATGAAAATCGTAGTTCAAAAAGCATCACACTTCTCATGCCTGTGAGAGGGTTCAAAAACAACAGGAAAGTCGCGATCGTACCGAATTATGATTGCGACTTTTAGTAAACAGTGGTAGGAACAACAGGGGAAGTTGCGATCGTACCGTTGTACGATCGTGACTTTGAAGCAAACGTAGCAAGTCGCGACAATGAATGACAAGAAGACTCGTGGTCGCGATCGCGATCGCGAATTTCTTGGTATTCGTCGCGATCGCGCTAAGTTGAGATTGCGACTTTTCTAGCCCTGTCGCGATCGCGATTCAGTGAATCTGGGAATGTCACCATCATACTGAGTCACGATCGCGATCGCGAATTTCTTGGTATTCGTCGCGATCGCGCTAAGTTGAGATTGCGACTTTTCTAGCCCTGTCGCGATCGCGATTCAGTGAATCTGGGAATGTCACCATCGTACTGAGTCACGATCGTGACTTCCCCAGTTGAACATCCCTACTTCTAATCATCATATATCTCAATCCATAAACTCAAAAATTTCAAACTATATATCATTGGAAATCTAAGATCAAGACCTACAACTTTCATGAAGATAATTTTACCTAATTCAGCTTGTATCAATACAGTTTAATCATCTAAATAAAGTTACCATTTCAGCCAAATTCATACTTCAATTATGCATAATTGCATCTAAACCCAGCTACATTATGAGAGTCATAACTTCTGCATCTGAAATCCAAAAATTTCAATCTTTATAGTGTTAGAAAGTTAAAAGAAAAATCCATAACTTTTATGAAGACTACTTGGCCTAATTATGCTTATATCAATGCAGTTTAAGCTCCAACGTTTCAGATCACTGTTCCATTGGTTTCCCTGTTTTTACTCTTATACTTACTAACAATTTTTATGCAAATTTCACAGGACCCAAACCAACATAAAGCTTCCTACATATCAAAAACTCCTTTGCTACACAATTTAACTCAAACAAGTTCAACCAAAGATACCACAACATTCAACGCAAGCCAACTCAACAGTAGCAGAAAATTCTGCATATTTAGCTATCTATACATATATCATAAAATTTTCTGCATTTTCTGTCAACCTTCATTGTCCATTTTTACTGTTCATTTGCAACAACAAAGTTGGTACACAATTTCATACTTCATTGCACAATGCCATAACAATATCATGGTTACAAATATATACAAAAATGCTGATGCAAAAATGCTTCTAGAAATGTTCCACACTAACTTAGTTATAAAATCCGAATTTCTTGAAGGCTGCCAAGCCCTTTGCAAGGATCACTTATACTTTGCTGATTCTTCACCTGAGGAGTGACAATTGATGGGGTGAGCTAAAAGCTCAATGGCTAATATGTTTATAGTCTTTGATAATGAACTATACCCAACATAGATGAATGTTCATAATCATAATACAACACACCATTATAAAGAACATATTGGCTGAAAAACATCATCAAGCATAACACTCCCACATTCATTATAAGTTAACATATTCAAAATGCAATGCACATCACAATGGCTCGAGAGTTCCGTGAAATGAAACGGCAAAATTAAAGTTTACACCGTGAGACGAAATGAGTCCGATTTCTCAGGATCTCGTGGCCACAAGCGGGCAGCCGGGAGAAGGCTATAGGTCAACGTGCACGTGACAAACGAAAAGGATTTTTCTCTCGCCCACATAACAGATTTTAAAATGCTCAAACATTTCTGAACATGTTCATGCTTTCATACTTTTTATATTTTCTATTTTTCATCCACACAAGGTAATAAATTCCTTTCAAAGTAGCATGGTATACATTCACAGAGAACAATACAAATGCATTGAGCATACATACACATAATCATTAGTTCATCATCATAAAACTATAAACATATTACCCACCTATTTAACTTGTTATTTTCCAAAATCAAGCTTGGTCTTCTCCTTGCTCTTGTTGGCGATTTTCTTGATTACCTATGACAAACATATTTCATTCTATCAACACACATGCATGAAGCTACATACTATCCATAAATAAACTTAAGCTTAACCTATTCTTGATTCTATCTAACTAGAAAAACTAAGATCTAAGCAAGTCTAAAGAACACCATCCTCATATTCTTCTTCTTTCTTTCTTCATCTTCATCATATTCATCTTCTTCATATTAAAACCTACTTCTTTCTTCATTTTCTTCACATTAAACCATCTCTTTCTACTTCCTTAATCTATCAAAATAAGAAAAACTAGACAAAGAACTCACGTAAGCTTTTCCTTCTTCTCCTTTCTCTTTTTCTTTCTCTCTTTCTTCTTCCCTTTCTTTCTTCTTCTCTCCTTCTAGGTTTTTCCACGACACTCTCTTTCTTTCTTTTATTTTTCTTCACTCTCACGACTCCTTCTCTTCTTTCCTACACACTCACGACTCCTTCTACCTTTGTCTTATTCATTTAAGACAACTTTCTTGATTTTCCAATTTTACCCTTCCTTATTTATGAAATTCCTACTAACTCCTTCTTTCAATTCATACCACCTTACAAAATTGATAATATACCATATTAAACTCCAAAAATTCCTAATTCATAAATTCTAACTTATTTCCATGCTTGATAATTTAATAAAATAATTAAAATAAAAAATAAGAAAAAGTAAAAATCCTAAAAGCGGGATCCAACACCCTGGAAGTATTATAGCATGTCTAGGGTGTATTAAGAAGTGAACATAACGGATTAAGTACATCTAAGTATAGTAAGAGATATAATGGTACTTAACGTAAAAGACAAGGGTAAATGGATAATTTGTTCGCTTCGATATGGGCATATATACTTAGATGTGAAATATGTATGGAAATTTTTCATATTTTTTCTTGGATTATGAGTGTGATGTGAGGGGAATTGATAAAAGAATTATTCCATAAGCAAATGAGATGTTTTTGGTTAAACTGGATGTATTTTTGTGTTACCCTTGCATGATAAGAAAGAAGTTAGTTGATTTGAGATGTGTACCTCACTGAATGAATAGGTTCCATTGAATATATTTCTGTAATTTGGCCATATCTTGGCCTGTAGACCTCCAAATTGGATAATGTCAATTGGAGATTAAACTAGAGACATAGGTATAAAACTTTCATGAAAGAACCGAAATTTTTTTGTGCCTCTTGGTTGAGTGCACCCTTTATAATTGCGTCATTATGCCTGAGCTGTAAGGATACTCAACCACTTGAATAGTTCAATGTGCTCATCAGCGCCTGAGCCTGAGATGTGGATCATCCAAGGCACATTAGCATGGCTTACTTCTCCTGTTCGAACTAAGGTTTGAAACAAAACTTCTCCTCAGGAGGATAGATGGGGTGATTCGGGTAAGATCCAATGTAGATCTAACTTTCTATTCACTCATGGGATTCGAGCAGTCCGGGGGGACCACCAAGGCTCCTCTCTTCTCGAGAATCCATACATCCCTTATCAGCGTATGAACAACTATCTCTTGAGCACATGTTTAGGTTCAGCCTTAATGGGAAAATAAAATAGAGCACCTAATATCGTATCTTCACAGACCAAGAACTACGAGATTGCCCCTTTCATTCAAGGGCGACGGAGGGATCATACCATTCGAGCCTTTTTTTTCATGGTTTTCCCAGAGGTCTGGAGAAGCTGTAATCAATAGAATTTTCCTAACCCTCCCTTCCCGAAAGGAAGAACGTGAAATTTAAGATTTTTGAATTCTAGCTTGAAGTTGAGTTATCGTTGTTGTCCCTGTTTTCAAATAACATGTAATGTTTTGGGTATAACTCCTGTAATAATTAACCGAATTGCATGTAGTTTATTACATTAGAAAATTAAGACATAGGGGAATGAAATTAATGTATAATATTGTAAGCCAATGTGGGAAGTAAAGGAAGAAGAAGGGCCAATATGCAATTTTTCTAAAGTTAACACATGGACTAATTGGATTAAGGCATGTGTGACCAATAATAATAAAGCATTAGTGTCAAATAGGAATTAAACATATATGTGAGTCTTGAAAGTTCTGGAATGGGGATATAGAGAGGAGAGATGCGTGAAATTTTGGGAGTTCTAAGTTCATATTTTTCTCCTCTCCATTTCACCTTCTTCATCCCATCATTTTTCATGTAAGAAATCAAGCCAATCTTAGGTAGAAATCAAGGTAAAAGTTAGGGATTTTCTCTTCACCTTTATCTCTTCTTACTTTGCTTATGAAGGAATGAAATTATAAGGTTGGAAGTGGTATTGAGAGATATATTTTTGGTGTTTCTAGTTGATGAGTCAAGTAAAACCAAAGAGGAAGGGAAGGAAAGGCAATAGAATACCTACTTTGTTAATTTTGAGGTTTGGGACTTCAATTAGTTAATTTCTGTATTTGTGTATGATTGAGTAGATATAAAGATTCATTTGGATATGGAATTTTTGCTATAACGTTGCTTTGATGGTATTTTGGTGTTACTTTGCATGAACTTGATTGTATATGACAAGAGATTATCGTGTAGTGGAATTTTATCTAGGGTTTATTTGAGTTAGTCACATTGTTTGAGTCATAAATCAGCCTACAAACCTCCAAATTGTGTGATTTCAGTTTCATATGAAACCTAAGACATTGAGATAAATATCTCTAGCAGGGACTCTGACTTAATTCTGGCTATATGACCTTGAAAATTGAGATAAAAAAATGTGACCTGATGTTGCCTCTATTTTAGAGTATCTTGTGATATTATACCTATATCTCATAATTTAGAAGTCCAAATGGTCTGGTTGTTAGTGCTATAGAAACTATAGACATAGAGGAAAACATTTCTAGAAGTCCTTGAAATCCAGTTCTGACCTTTTCTATATGCGTATTAAGGAACGAGTAGTGGTATGAATGGAGAGAGTGTCTGCTACGATGTGACATTATTTTTGTTTCTGATTTCTACAACATCTTATGTGAACCTTTATGAATGTATATGAAAATTTTCAAACACCTAGAAATAAATAAAATAGGACTTATCACATGTGAATTTGGAGACTGAACATTGGAATATAAGATTGAGCATAATGCATTCTAAAGAAAATTTATATGTACATAAATGATTTGTATGAATATTCATTACTTATTTGTGTATAGTATGATTATACAAGTGTGATTTTGACACCTGTCTAATGGTGATAAGATATGACTTGCATTTATGAATACAAATACATATTTTATGACTTGAAATGCATACCATATGACGTGGCAATATATGGATTGTGAAATTGACAAATGGTTAAAGGAAATATTACAGTGCCTTCTCTATTATCTTGGTGGTGGATAGATAGGCATTTTTATAGGGTTACAGTGTAGCTAATACAATTTGATACCTTTAGAGATCCACAATTCGATACTTTCGAATATTCACAGTTCGATACCTTCGGGTATCCACAGTTTGATATCTTCGAATATCCATAGCACCCGTTATCTACACCCGAAAAAAATGTGCAGGCTTAACATGGAAAGGAAAATTAACAATCATAAATAAGAAATACAACATGATAACATGAATAATTGGTATCATTGAGTGTTGAATATCAATGTTTGAGTTTTGAAGGTGATTTTATGGTATATGAAAAGAAAAATTGAAGCATGTTTGCACTATTTATTTGATTAAGTATGTCATCATTATTTATATTTGTGCAATGTTCATGAATGTATGTGCTTGGTGGTTGACAGCTGCGAGTGGTCATCCAAACTAAGTATTTCCCTACTAAGTTTTAAAGCCTAACATGGGTGTTAATCCGTGTAGGTCCAAGTCATAGGAGTGAGGTATAGGGACCAAGGCCAACAAATGGAAGAAAAAATACTTTTGGAACGTGTTTTCTTTTAGATTACCATGTAAATGTAAAGATGTATTACTACTGTTAAATGATAATATTAAGCATTAGGGAGTTTTATAATGTGTATAAGTATAGCATTGAATAAAATTGTATACCTTGAATGCGTGTACAGGAATTTGGTTGCTATTGTAGGTTCCGTGTAGGGGGTGTTACAGATTTTCATACCAAGGTTATTTCTTTTAGCTTTGCTGTATGTAACTAGTTCTCCTTAAGAGCTAAGGCGAACAACTTTGAACTCATTGTAATATTGTATTAGTTTCATGTTAAGATAAAAATGCCCTCGGATCGGATACCGATTGAATTTTATAGCCCAAAAATAATAACTCAAATAGTGAGAGACAAAAGAAAATGAGACAGGACACAAAGATTTACGTGGTTCGGTCAATGTGACCTACGTCCACGGCCGAAAGGTGAGCAATTTTACTAATATGTGGAGAATGTAAACAAGTACAAAGGCTGGAACAAAAGGTTTTCAACAACTCAT
>JANQBM010797263.1:0-14290 GCA_025594535.1 Erythroxylum domingense | reverse complement strand
ACTAAAATTAAAACTATTACTGTTCACTAAAAGCTGAAAAGGAAGTCAACTAATGGACACCAATTTCATAATCAAGACTGGCATCTTTCCTTATGTACAATCAATTTTGTCTGTTCGATATTTCAACCTGAATAAATATGATTGATGGAAGTATTTGATCAACTGTAACCATCTAGAGAAGTAGAAAGACTGAAACTCTGTTGTTAATTACAAAGGATTATATACTCAATTTTAAAATTAAGATGTTTAGAGTTCATTTATAAAAAGTTAAATTTTTTACGTAATAAAAATTGATTAATTTTTTTACGTAATAGAAGTTGATCTTATAATAATATTTCTAAATTATCTTTGAAGTCTTATTGAATTAATATTAAACATGTTCCCTTTTTTTTCATTCTAAGAAGGACTTCTATTTGGTAAGAACGTTTTTTTGTTTTTTAAATGTTTATATAATCGAGATTAACAGTTGTATTTTGACTTTTCTTCTATTTTCTTGCAGTTCCCAAAACTTTTTAGTACTTTTGGAAAAGATACTTCAAACTTTGATTCTTAACTTTTTTTTTACCGACTTAACCATAAACGTTTATATTATTGTCGATTAAAGTCAAATTGATCTCATTTCTTAACCTTATTTTCTCAGTATATTAATAAAATTTTGATCTAATTGTTAATAAGATGAAATTTTAGGTTAATTTGATTAAAATTTAGAAAATATGTGTACCTAGCAATAAAAATTTAAAACTTTTCTCCTTACATTTTAAAGATAAATTTAGTTGTAATAAAGTCATTGTAGAAGAAATGTATATAAATTAAATTATAAATATGAGAAGATGTTCGTTGTTTTAGATTCTACCCGTGGCTTGACCCGACCACTGACTGACCGGACCAATCCAGCATGCCATTTTTTTATAAAAATTTTCAAAAATGACATCGTTTTTCAAATAATTACCGACCTAGCATATGACCTGGTCAACCCGGGCTAGGTCAAAATCAGGCTAGCCGAACCCTTTTTGACATCCCTAGGCAAATAACAAAAATCCAACAAACCATTGAGAAGCTTTTCATGAGTAAAATGGCAATCGAGCTCTATATGCTTTGTACATTTGTTAAAAACTAGATTGCGATCAATGTGTAAATTTAACTGATTATTACATTGAAGCATAACTAGTAGCAAGTTTTAGGCACCTAATTCCTCAAGCAAATTGACAACCCATATTAGCTCAGCTGCAGTGTAGCTATGTGGGACATGATATAGTACTCAACTTTTGATGAGGACTAGGACACTATACTTTGCTTTTTGGATTTCCAGCAAATCGGCAAATTCCCTAGGAAAAGAACATACTCATTAATCATTGTGCAAGTAGAAGGGCAAGTAACCTAATCTAAATTACTAAAAGCGCCCAGAGGAAGACTATTGCTACCTCTAAGAAGAACACCATATCCTAAAATGCCATGAACATAACAAAGCAAGTGATGAAGTGCCATTAAATAGATTGACGAGGATTTTATGAAAACAAACTTAAAGTCTGAACCACGAAACAAATATTTGGACTCGTATGGGTTAAGAAATTTAGTTTACCCATTATAGACTTGTAATAAAATACATTTGAAATAACCTCACCACCATCAATAAACAAAGAACAATTCACAACCAAAGGAGTAGCAGCAACTTGAAGATTAGTAAGACCACTCAATGATAAAAGATCTCTGGTAAACTTATGTTGTGACAAAACAATTCTTTTTAGAATATAAGACACTTTAAGCTCCCAAAAGAAGTGAAGTGTCCCTAAATCCTTAATTCCAAAAAAGGAATCAAGATGATGTTTCATATTAGTCATCACAGACGCAACATTCTCTACGACCAAAATATCTTCCATATAAACAACAAGAAGTGTGAGAGAGATGTCCTCTTTTTTGATAACCAAATTGTGATCATACCAAGAATGTGTGAAACCAATCAATAAAAGGGCTACAGACAGCTTCATATAATATTGTGTAAATGCTTGTTTAAGCCCACAAAGAGACTTCTTCAATTTACACAACATTGAAAGATTATTCTCCTACCGCAATTCCAACCAGGTTGGTTAATTAATTGGTTATTATGATAGTTAGACAGTTTTATTTTCTTCTAATATTTTATGTTTGGTATCGTGTATATATATCTATTTTACGATTTTTATAGAAAATTTAAAAAATTATATTGATAGATTAAAATTGAAGAACAACATTAGGAGAGTAGTAGTAATCTCCTTAGTCTCCTACAAGAAAAATGACATCATACTACACAATACAAACAAACCAATTGGAAGAACAACATAGTAAGAAGATACGACACCATTGCTTATCCAAGGTAAGTCGATTGTAAAAGAGGTAAGAACCCTTGCATCTGCACATCGAAGATGCTTGTGTTTCCAAATTTAGACTGTAAGGACAAAGGTAATCCAAAGACTTCTCGGCTTGCTTCCATGATCATATTGACAATATGATAGCCAACTTCCTAAGTAACGTAGTATATCTTCACCAAGATAGTTCACAAAAATAATCAACTAAAGACATCATTTATATTTCATCTCCATGAAAAGATTGGGTTGGACATTGAGTGCTAAGATACATTTCCTTGTTTATGCTGGTCGTTTAATCCCTAATTATTGGTATTTGGGATTTTTCTTTCTCTTCCTGGTTGATTTCTTTTTGCAATTTTTGATTGCACACAAAAATCTCTTAGAATGTCAAGGATTTCGGCTGCATCTGATGGAGAATCACTATCCTCTGCTACTAAATCTATATTGCTTTCCTGAGGGGAACCTATTTTTTGTTCTGCATTTTAGGATCTGGTATTCCTAGTCCCCTAACTTACCACACCGTAATCATTGGATTTTACCATTGTTGGCTATTTTTCATACTCTAGCCTATCTTTAGAAGTCTCATTTTTCCCAACAGTTGCTAATGGAGTCAACATGTCAGCCCAATCCATATGACAATCCTCCAAATGTTGTGAGGTGAAATGATTCACTTCATTTTCCAAACCATCGCAATCTACTTCAATAGCACTGCGAATAAAATTCTTCATTCCATTTACTTGAACTATTGCCTTACCAATAGTAGAATATAGCATAACTTCACCATCAATACATCCTCTACACTATAGTTATTTTTGACAGCCTCAACAGGGACTATATCAGGTACTACACCAGCAACATCATCCGTAGAACATTCAACCATATCAAAACCATCATTAACAGCATCAACATCATCACTAAGAAGAATATGTGCCTTCACTAAGAGTGATTCAGAGACAACTCCACTATCTTCAACTACTGTGCCAACCCTGTCATCAACTACAATAGAAACCGGTAACTCCTTATTAGCATACTAAATATCCACAACATTATCAATATTCAAATTAACTATATTATTCTCCCTCTTAGCCTCTTTAGAAATGTTATCAAGCTACTCATCTAGTTCAGTCACAATAAATTTATGATCATTAGCATGCTGAATATTCATAACATCAACTATATTCCCATTAATGACATTATACTCTAAAGTCGTGTACTGCACTTTTAGTAGCATATTTAGGGATTGCACCATTGCAGCCAAATTCCCATCTGTTAAAGGTATATTGGCCTCAAAATGTTTTCCTTCATAATTGATTTTTGCTTCAAATTCTTGCCCCTTAACTCCATCTCCTTGCTAATATGGCTATAATGAACCACTAACGTAGGGGAGTTAACTGCTTCCCCTTTGGATGTCTCTACTTTGCCAAACCATATAATTTCTGAATGATTCCTGTTTTAAACTTATTCTCGGTCAGTTGTCATGTTTTCTTCCCAATTGTTGGCTTCTAAGGGTAAGAAATATTAACCTAAGATTTCATCAATTCATCATTCTCGCCTAACTTCATTATAGGCAGTAGATCAGTAAGTATTATGTCCCTCCTCATTTCAATATAGATTTTGTTATAGTACATATGTTCCATGTTGGCTGCTTAAACATCCATGCTGATCAGTTTACCTAGAGAGCTTGCTAGGAAACTGAAGCCATCCACACTCCAAAATTCTAACGAAATGTTATGAAATTGGACCTATAAAGGCATAGTTTCTATTTTACCTTTGTTAAATTGAATCTATCTCCATCTTTGGATGAACAATGGCTACTCACTGACATGCCACAGCCCCTATTCCACTTTTTCTGGAATGTTGCTTTTAGAGTTGAACTTGAAGATGAATGAGTCATCATCTTGAAGCATGACTTTCTCTAAACCTTTTTTCCCCCACAGAGCCTTTAACCAATCCTTCACAATGGAAAAGCTATTCTCTTATTCCAGATTACCTCAACCAACGTAGAAGCCCAAAATTAACTCCTGCTTTAAGGAGTTCCACAGGAGAGGTTAAAATTCCATCCTTCGTGACATTCTGGAAGTATTGCGGGGCACCCTGATTGTACTAAATCTGAGGCCTAGATTTCTATGCTCCTACATTTTGCTTCACGCTTACGTAAGTTGTAACATTGAGGTGGGTCGTTAGATCTGGAGGTGGGGATCTCTCACTTACGCCTACACCTCTTGTAGATCACCTCTCTCATGCCTCACTCCTAGAATTCTACTCTTTCGTAGTCGCCTCTCGTGCACAAACTCTTGTTCCCTTTAGATCTATGTCGTCACGCCTCTTGAAGCTAGCAGATCTCGCTCCCCTCGCATATGAAGTTGCTAAGGAGCTCGCGTGAGTTGTAACATAGGTGGGTTGTCAGATCTAGAGGTGGGGCTCTCTCACCAGTGGCCGATCTACAAAAAGTTTAACCTTTTCTAAAGTAGCATCCTACAAACGTATATTCATGAAACCTTTTCTCCCTTCCGATGAATATATGATTATGAATATAAGCCTTTCAACTTTCACCTTCAGAAACCGTGACTTTCCTATCTATCTATCTTTCTGGTTGCTTTTAATTGAAAAATGAAAGGATTTACGGTTCAAAAGATAATTATTTTCTTTATTCAACTGGAACTCCAATAGAGCTCTATATCATTTTCCAGAGTTTTCTTTATCATGGTATCGGAGCACTGCAGGTTCTTTGCTTGCTTAAGTGATAATAGAAATATTCTCTCACATTATTTTTCTGCTCTAATGGTTGATGAGTCTGCGAAGGACATAATTAACTCTTTACACGAATTATTCTGCACCATTCGGATCATCCAAAGTCATTCACTATCCACAAAGACTCTGATTGACGAGAATTATGCACATTGGCGATGAGTTGTGGAAGAATAATCTTTCAATATATACTCCACAAATCATCGAAAGCTGTAACCATATTGAAGATGCATAACCTTATCTGTCTAACAGACAGACATTAAATCTAACACATCTAGGTTCATAATACACTATAGTACTTCAAACATAGAATTTTAAATCTAATAGATATAGGTTTAAAATAAACTATAGTATTTCATTCGTGGAATTTAATTAATTGAAAAGGCACGAATCATATCAATTAAAAGTTAATTAAATTATTAACCGGTAACCATTGAAGAACTTTATTTTTTTTCTATACGAGTCTTTTAACTTATTGACTTTCAATTACCCTTAAAAAAAGGGAATGGATTACCTATTCCTATTACCTTGTTTCTATCATGTTCTATAAGTATCCATCTATTCAATAAATGAGACATACAAAAAATGAATGAATAGATGTTAATGAAACAAGATAAGAACATAGTAATGAGAACAGATAATCTAAACCCTAAAAGAAAATTACGTACAAAGGTGTATTTACATAAGTTAGATTAAACACCCATAAAACTCACAATAAGTATTCTTGGCACATCTTATCATCTTTAATGTTAAAAATTAAATTAAATTAAATTATTTATTTAATTATTATTGAGATGATAACTTTTTTTATAGTTAGTGAGGGCATTTGTTAAATTACTTTTAGGAGCATATTTTTTGGAAGATGAGTTAAGGTTAAAAGAACTTAAGTTTATAAGGAAGGGTAAAGTGGACTTCAGCATTCATTAAGGGTAAAAAGGGAAAAGGTAAATGTTGTCTTGGGAAGTGGAAGACCAAAAAGGTGAATGGAGTGAAAAAGAAGAGGACAAATCTTAAAAGAGAGAGAGAAAGGAGAGAGTTTTGGTGGTTGAGAGGAAAGAAAGAAAGCTAAGCTAGGGTTTCATTTTCTTAGTGTTGAAGAGTGATTTTGAGGTTGCTCACTCAAAGAAAATGAAAGAGGAGGGGAAGAGCTTTCTTTAGAGCCAAGGATCTCATTAGTTGGTGAAGATCCAAGGTAAGTTGATTTCTAGATCTATTGGAGTTTTGAAGGGCTTTTGGTTCAAAGAGCTTGGGAAATGTATGAGTTTAAGCATTCTAGTATAAGTTTAGTGCTTTTAGTTATATAGGTTCTCAACTTGATTCCTATTGAATGAGGACTTGATTTATTGTAGGGAACCAACAAGTCCGACCCAAGGCGAAGAGGAAAGACAACAGTGAACTTTGATTATCAAACAATTTGGTGGGTGATGTATTTATAGTTATTGCATCATTGGGCGGATTATTGCCTATATATATGTGCATGCATGTTCAATTTGCTGAAATTTGTGATCATTGAAAATGCAGGCGATTTATGAATTTTGATTCAGTTATGCCATTGAAATAAGTCATGTCATCTTGTTTGAATGTAAAGATAAACAAGAATCAAAGTCTGTTCACATGATTAAATGAATATGTGCCTTGTTTGGGCGAGAGTGGAACCATTCTATTAGTCATGTGCACGTTGACAAGAGCGTTCTCCCGGCTGCCCGCTTGTGGGATATGAGCTCCGAAAAAAGGACTTATTCTGTTCATGGGGTAAACTTCAGTTTCTCCATTCTGTTCATGGAACACTCGAGCCATTTGTTTGTGCATTATATCCCTCTGTGTTACTGTTCACAGACTTTGTTTGTGTTACTGTTCATAGAGTATCGTCCATGTTACTGTTCACAAGCATCGTCTGTGTTACTGTTCACAGACTTCCTCTGTGTTACTGTTCACTAATATCGTCTGGGTTACTATTCATGGTTTATCTTCTGTCCTATTTTTTAACCATCCAGAAGTTACAATTGGCCTTTGAGGTCTGCATGAAAGTTGTAGCCTTTGATGTCCTCTTTCAAAATATCCAAAGAAACCCTAAATTAGATACCCACATAAAAAGTTATGCTAATAGCCCCGAAGCATGTACATGTGTAAAGTGTGGACTCACCAATGCTGTTCCTTGAGGTATTCAGGTTGAAATGGATAAATGGACTAGTCGACTACCACCATATTAGTTGACTATTTGAAAAGCGGAGCTGAGCTTAAAAAGGGGAGTTTTGAATAAAAGTAGCATATAGAAAAGATATGGAATTTGAAGTTGGAGACAAGGTGTTTCTTAGAGCTTCGCCATGGAAAGGGGTTTCAAGATTTGGTAAGAAGGGCAAGCTAAGTCCGAGATATATAGGACCTTATGAAGTCATTAAGAGAATTGGGCCTTTAGCTTATAAATTAGCTTTGCCATCGGAGTTGTCTAAGATTCACAATGTCTTCCGTGTATCAATACTGAGAAGGTGCTGATCCACCCTTCGCACATAATTCAACCTTCGGAAGTTCAATTGAGGGAAGATTTGACCTATGAGGAGCAACCAGTGGAGATTGTGGATTGGAAGGAAAAAGTTTTGAGAAACAAGATGGTGAAGTTGGTTAAAGTTGTGTGGAGGAACCATTCGATAGAGGAGGCAACGTGGGAGCCTTTGGAAGCAATGAAAGAGAAGTATCCACACCTCTTCTATGACTCAGGTAATAATTTCGAGGACGAAATTTTTTTAGAGGGGGAGAAAATGTTGGGCCTTGAAATTTTTATTTTTTTATAAGCATGATTGGAATAAATTGTGGGATTTTTAGATGAATCTTTTAATTGGAGTTCACTATCATGTCAAGTTTAGGAGCGTTTAATTCATGGATTGATGGAATTAAAGGGTTTATGTTATAAGATGCAAAAGGATATTTTTGGGAAGATGACTTAATGTTAAAAGAACTTAAGTTTATAAGGAAGGGTAAAGTGGACTTCAGCATTTATTAAGGGTAAAAAGGGAAGAGGTAAATGTTGTCTTGGGAAGTGGAAGACTAAAAAGGTGATTGGAGTGAAAAAGAAGAGGACAAATCGTGAAAGAGAGAGAGAAAGGAGAGTTTTGGTGGTTGAGAGGAAAGAAAGAAAGCTAAGCTAGGGTTATATTTTCTTAGTCTTGAAGAGTGATTTTAAGTTTACTCACTAAGAGAAAAAGAAAGTGGAGGGGAAGAGCTTTCTTTAGAGTTAAAGATCTCATTAGTTGGTGAAGATCCAAGGTAAGTTGATTTCTAGATCTATTAGAGTTTTGAAGGGCTTTTGGTTCAAAGAGCTTGGGAAATGTATGGGTTTAAGCATTCTAGTATAAGTTCAGTGCTTTTGGTTATATAGGTTCTCAACTTGATTCCTATTGAATGAGGACTTGGTTTGTTGTAGGGAACCAAACAAGTCCGACCTAAGGCAAAGAGGAAAGTCAACAGTGAACTTTGATGGGTGATGTATTTATAGTTATTATGTGATCGGGCGGATTCTTGCCTATATATGTGTGCATGCATGTTCAATTTACTGAAATTTGTGATCATTGAAAATGCATGCGATTTATGAATTTTGATTTAGTTATGCCATTGAAATAAGTCATGGCATTGTGTTTGAACGTAAAGATAAACGAGCATCAAAGTCTAAGCATACGATTAAATGAATATGTGCCTCGTTTGGGTGAGAGTGGAACCATTCTGTTCGTCACATGCACGTTGATAAGAGCCTTTTTCCGGCTGCCCGCTTGCGGCATATGAGCTCCAAAAAAAGGACTCATTATGTTCATGGGGTAAACTTCGGTTTCTCAATTCTATTCATGGAACCCTCGAGCCATTTGTTTGTGCATTGCATCTGTAAATCGTCAAGTGTGCATTTCGATGTTATATGTTCTGCATTATTCTATTTCCTTGAAAATAACTGAATTGTTTTAGTATCTTTACCTATATATATATATGCTTGAATTTGTGCTAATTACTAATGGCTATAAGTATATTAGCCACTGAGCTGTGTAGCTCAACCCCCTTTTCTACCTTCCTTAGGTGCAAACCAAGACGATAGTGATCCCTGCAAGGCATTGAAAACTCCACATTAGTTAGAGTCTTTTGTACTAAGTCAAGGATTGTAATAGCTTATTCGTCATATCAGTATGGAGCATCTTTTGTTTTTGGTTTAAGCTGATGTGTAATTTTGATTTGTAATAACTCTGACTGTGTTTTGAAATGGAAACAATGAAAATCAATTCCTCTGTATGATTATATTATTTTAAAGATTTGGATAATGAAATGTGTATATGCATGTTCTGCTTGATAAATTTGCCAACTGTTGTTAATCTTAGAATTGCTCGTCAGAGCTAGAAGGATTGCATGTGAAAAACACAGACGAAAGAAATCGTCTGTGATGACGTCACAACACAGAGGCAAGGAAAAATATAGAAGAAGAGTATCGTCTGTGCTGATGTCCGAACACAGAGGCAAGGAGGAATAGAGAGGAGAAGTATCGTCTGTAATGACGTCAGAACACAGAGACAAGGAGGAATAGAGAGAGGAAGTATCGTCTGTGCTGACATCAGAACACAGAGGCAAGGGGGATTTAAAAGGAGAAGTATCGTCTGTGCTGACGTCAAAACACAAAGGCAAGGGAGAATAGAGAGGAGAAGTATCGTCTGTGAAGACGTCAGAACACAGAGGAGACGTCATCACACAGAAAATAAAAACATAGAGGATAGACCACGGACGATAAGTGGTCAACATAGATGATAAAAGTCAAATAGAGAGGATAGAACACAGAGGATAGACCATAGATGATAAAGGGTCAACTCAAAAGATAAAAGTCAACTACAGAGGATAAAACACAGAGGATAGAACATAGATCATAGGCCAAGGATAATAAGAAGGAGTTAAGAAGTTATGTTGGTTAAAGAACTTCGTCTATATTACTATTCACAGAGTATCGTCTGTGTTACTGTTTACAGACTTCCTCTGTGTTACTATTCACAGAGTATCGTCTGTGTTACTGTTCACAAACTTCCTCTGTGTTACTGTTCACAAACTTCGTCTATGTTACTATTCACAGGGTATCGTCTGTGTTACTATTCACAGACTTCCTCTGAGTTACTGTTCACAGACTCCCTATGTGTTACTGTTCACATACTTCGTCTGTGTTACTGTTCGCAGAGTATCGTCTGTGTTACTGTTCACAGACTTCCTCTGTGTTACTGTTCACTAATATCGTTTGGGTTACTATTTATGGTTTATCTTCTGTCCTATTTTTTGACAATCCAGAAGTTACAATTGGCCTTCGAGGTCTTCATAAAAGTTATAGCCTTTGAAGTCCTCTTTCAAAATATCCAAAGAAACCCTAAATTAGATACCCACATAAAAGGTTATGCCAATAGCCCCGAAGTATGTACATGTGTAAAGTGTGGACTCACCAACGTTGTTCCTTGAGGTATTCAGGTTGAAATGGATAAATGGACTAGTCGACTACCACCATATTAGTCGACTATTCGAAGAGCAGAGCTGAGCTTAGAAAAGGGAGTTTTGAATGAAAGTATAGTTGATAAATGTGTGTTATCTGAAATGCGATTGCTGGGCTTCGGGAATGGGGTCCGACATCTTGTGGTATCAAAGCAAGAAGATGAACCGATAATGATTAAGGTGTTCTCTATGGGAAATAAGTTCACGTTTTATCATATTTTGGATAGTTGGGATCCGAAAAAGGGTTCCGGTTCACGCCCAAGTGCCACGGAATGCACAACTAGCTAATACATAGCAACTAGCCATAGTACAATCCAAGATAAAAGCACTTAGGGATATCTGTAACTAAGGAAGGAGCAATCCTACAACCACTCAACAACAGAAGCACTTATACTCAACTTGATAATACTAAAGAAGCTGTAATCCGAAGGAGAAACCTTAACTAACTAATTCTCAATCCTAGTTAAGCAAACCAAAGAGATACTGAAGGGAAATTCGCTCGTGAACTACCTTAGCCTAAAATCAGCTGAATGTCCACAAAGACAGTATTGCACCACCAAATGTAGGCATGGAAAGACATGCCTATCTGAAGAGAACCTCACTTGCTGTAAACCTGGAAAGTTCTGAATAATCAACCTGTAAAAGTTAGATAAGAACCAAACTAAATAATTACCTCCTTTTTGTGTATAGGCTGAAAAGTTCCCTAACTTAGGAGATTACTCCGAGATACACTCCCTCCACAGCCTTGGCTTCATTCTTGAAAGTTTTGGCATTACGTTCAGTCCAGATATGGTAAACAGTGGTGGAAAGTAGAAGAGGGTAGTGGATTATGGCTGAGAACCTAGAACAGGAAACAGTTATATACCAGGAGAGGATAGCTGAAAGGTTAGGCTGGTTAAAGGTAGGCAGGTTGAAATAGGTGAGGCACTGGTCCCAAATTGTTTTAGAGAATGTGCGTTCAAAGAATAAGTGGTCTATGGATTCATTAGCTGAGAGGCACAGTGAACAGTGGTTAGGAGTATAGAGGTAGGAAAATTTGTCCCTTGTTTGCAACTTTTGCAGGAAGGCAAGCCATAAGGTAAATGAGCACCTAGGTTTACTGTATTTGGACCATACCAGCTTGTGCCAAGGAACATCCGGTAAGGGGGGTCGCAATAATTGATAGGCTGAAACATTGGTATATCATTTGGTGGGGCTAGCTAACCATTCCAGGCAGTCTGGTAAAGAGCTATTAGGGAAACACCCTAGTGGATCAAGATGCCTGATGAGTTCCATGGAAACCTCACACAATCTCCAATTATCATTGATTATGACGTCAGCAACTTGTGCTGTAAGCGGAAGCTCCGAACCATTAATCACTATTGGTGTAGACAAAGTCCTCATAATACCTCACGGGTGCCAAAGGTTCTACCAGAAAAGAGTAGATATACCGTTTCCAATCCTAAATCTGAATTGATGACACAGCTTGTCCCTAATTGTTAAGATCTTTCTCCAACTCCAAGAACTATTATAAGTTGGTTGAGCAATCCAAAAAATTTTCCTGCGCAAAATGATTGTATGGACCCACTTTACCCATAAAGCTTCCCTATCTTCAAACAAATTCCAAATCCGTTTTCCTAACAGAACATGATTCCATGTAGTCAAATGTTTAACACCTAAGGCCCCCTCCCTTTTAGGTCGACAAATATCACTCCACTTAACCTTAGCCTGAATATTAGAAACTGCCTTACCTGCCCATAAAAAATTCCTAAGCTTAGGCCCTATGTCCTTCAGGATGGAAGAGGGAAGAATAAAATGTGAGGACCAGTAGACATGGAAAGATGAGAGAATAGAAATAACTAATTGAAATCTGCCCACATAAGAAAGGCTTTTATGCGTCCAACGATTGATCCTATTGTCAATTCTGTCTATAAAAGAAGCACAATCCTTCCTAGATAAATGACCTATAATGAGAGGGACCCCTAGATACCGAATAGGGAGAGATCCTTGCTGAAGACTAGACACAAGTTTCATCCTATGGGATCAGATAACTAACATCTGGGGATAAGAAAAATTGACTTTTAGATGTATTCATGTCGATGCCAGAGAACATAGAGAATGTACACAAGGAATCAAGCAAAAGTTGAGCTGAAAACAAATCTGCATGACAGAACATTAAAAGATCATCCACAAAAAGAAGATGATTAATCTTAAGACCTTGACATCTCCAATGGTATTTGAACAGAGGAGAATTTTCTGTATTAACTCTCAAAGTCCTAAAGAAAACTTCCATGCAGATAATGAAGAGGAAAGGCCATAACGAATCACCCTGTCCTAATCTAGATTTACCTTTGAAAAATTGAGTGGGTGTCTCATTAACGAAAATAGAATACGAAGGGGTGGTGACACATTCTTTGACCCACTCAATGAACCTCATCGGTAGGTCTACTGCTTTGAGAGTGTTAAGAAGAAAATCCCAATGAATAGAGTCATAGGCCTTTTGGAGATCCACTTTGAACGCACACCTCTTGTGAGAAATGGAAATATGATAGTTCTTGAAGATCTCTTGTGCTAAAAGTATGTTGTCCCCTATTCGGCGATTCTTGATAAAGGCACTTTGATTAGGGCTAACTATGAGAGGGAGAATTTGGCTAAGTATATTTGCTAAAATTTTAGCAATTACCTTATAGATTTTAGACTATTTGCTACCACATATGGAGTACAGAGACTGAAATTAAAACTATTATTGTACACTAAAAGCTAAAAAGGAAGTCAACTAATGGACACCAATTTCATACTCAAGAGGGGTATCTTTCATTACGTACACTCAATTTTGTATGTTAGATATTTCAACCAGAATAATAATTTTTGAAGTATATTAAACAAACTCATGCGTGATAGTGTTTTGTTATTTTAATCTCTCCTACCACGTATGGAGTACAGAGACTGAAATATCTCCTACCACATATCGAGTTCAGAGACTAAAATTAAAACTATTACTATTCACTAAAAGCTGAAAAGGAAGTCAACTAATGGACACCAATTTCATAATCAAGAGGGGCATCTTTCCTTATGTACAATCAATTTTGTCTGTTCGATATTTCAACCTGAATAAATATCGTTGATGGAAGTATTTGATCAACTGTTACCATCTAGAGAAGTAGAAAGACTGAAACTCTGTTGTTAATTACAAAGGATTATATACTCAATTTTAAAATTAAGATGTTTAGAGTTCATTTATGAAAAGTTAAATTTTTTACGTAATAAAAGTTGATTAATTTTTTTTCGTAATAAAAGTTGATCTTATAAGAATATTTCTAAATTATCTTTGAAGTCTTATTGAATTAATATTAATCATGTTCCCCTTTTTTTCATTCTAATAAGGACTTCTATTTGGTAAGAACATTTTTTGTTTTTAAAATGTTTATATAATCGAGATTAACAATTGTATTTTGACTTTTCTTCTATTTTCTTGCAGTTTCTAAACTATCCACAAAGACTCTGATTGACGAGAAATATGCATATTGGCGATGAGTTGTGGAAGAATAATCTTTCAATATATACTCCACAGATCATCGAAAGCTGTAACTATAATGAACGTACATAACATCATTTGCGTAACAGACAGACATTAAATCCAATACATCTAGGTTCATAATACACTATAATATTTCAAACATAGAATTTTAAATCTAATAGATATAGATTTAAAATAAACTATAGTATTT
>JANQBM010797158.1:0-14290 GCA_025594535.1 Erythroxylum domingense | reverse complement strand
CAAGTTCTTTTACTTACTAGCCAGAATAATGAAACACCAGCAAGATTCATCCACCTATACATGAAAAGCTAGACTGTTCTTAAATCACAATGAAGATTTCTTTCTATTGGGTTAGGAATGATTAAAAAGAATTTCCAGATGAAACAAGTCAATAGGCGAACCAATTAACAATATTTATACCAAAAAGAAAAACTTTCCACGAAGTTCATACCCAGGGACAAAGAAAATGTCATCAATCACACTATTTTCAAATCCTAGCTCCACCTGCAAATTGCGTATGGTAAAGTAGGATATTGTAAGTATCATATCATGTTGAGAGACAGAGAGGATACAACAAGATAATCAGAAAAGCATCTAACCTCTGTGGAACCACAAAGGAAGCTTCTTCCAAGATGACATGCTATAACTACTACTCGTTGAATCAACACTTTTGGCAGTGCCAATCTCCTGAGCTTTTTCAATTTGTTCGTGCTGCAAGTTGAAAAAGAAGACTTAGCAACAACAGATGTATTCAACAAACAGGGAATTATATGTAGCAGTACGATGGACTAACCATAACTATGTGAAATATATAACTAGCTGAAACCACTCAATACGCATATGATATGAAGACAGTGGCCAATTTACAGTAAATAGTTTTGTGACGTTGAAAAATAAAGCTTGGATTGAAATCAGTTTTCACTAAACAAACACTTTTCTTCTTCTACAGCGTGAGGAAATGAAAGCACAAGATATGCAAAGACAAAAAAATCATTGATACATTTAATTTTTGAACAATATCATATACATATAGTTTAGATCCAAAACAGAGCGACTTACAAAGATGAAAAGAGTCTCAAAAGCATAAAAGTTAGGGAATCGATGGCAACTAAGAGCTTATAAAATATAAGTTTCGACCGAACTAGCAAATCAAAGTAAATGGAAATAGGATTACAAAAAGAAGAAATCCCAATTTAACTTCTAATCCTTCGTACCTAACTAAAATGCGAAACAAAACCACCCAGACAAGATTTCCATAACGTCGCAAACAGACGCGAGTGCATTGCCTTGGACGGAGGTGACGGACATAAGAAACGCGCCCTTGGCTCTGGCGTAAGGCACGAGGCGGAGGAGTTCGTCGGTGTTGCCGGATTTGCTAAATAGGATGAGGATATCGTCAACGGAGAGGGCGCTGATGTCGTCGTGGATGGTGTCGAGAGGGGAGTACTGGAACCCCTCCCCGGGCGGGTCACGGGCCCGACGTCTTACGTGACATCTGGGAGCGCTTCCCACGAGGGAGAGATTCCCCACCAGTGATACTTAAAACGAACAAACTCATTTAATTTACCTCTGAACAAAATTTATAGGTAAATCATAAGAAAAATTCAATTAGTGTTGACCTCGAGAAAAATGCATGTTGGGATCGTAAAGTAAGCATAGACAATAAAATAAGTCCATTAAAAACAAAAATTTCAGAAAAATATTTAATACAAAATTTAATAGATTACAATGATTTAATTAAAATAGCTAACAAAGAATTTCATATGATTTAAAATTTTTTGAAAGATAAAAATTAATTCCCCCTATTTATAAAAATATTTCCATGTCTAAAAACAATCCAACAATATTTAATTCGGTAGGAAAATCAAAAGTGGACTTTTTGAAAAATTAGAAGAAAAAGAAACGAAATAAAATAATAAAAAAAGAAAAATTGCTGAAGAATGTTAGAGAGGATTGCGATCGTTCACAGGAACGATCGCAATTCTTAGCCAAAGGTCGCGAGTCGCGAGCGTTCCTTGGTACACTCGCGACTTCGGACAGAAGCAGCGAAGTAGCGATCGTACTACGGTACGATCGCGAGAATTCGCGCTGGAATAAGTGTGAGCGCTCGCGACGCGCGCGCCTCGCGAACGCGAGCGGTCGCACTCGCGAGAAGGGGTGAGGCCCTCCCTGATTGCCCTCGCGACCATCTCGCAGTCGCGAGGCTCGTGCTGAATGCGCGTGCTCGCGACCGCGAGCACTCGCACTCGCGAGTGGCCGCGAGTCTAACCTTTCAAACAACAACAAAATTCAAAAATTCATAACTTCTCATTCCAAACTCCAAAAATTACAAATTTGGTATCAATAAAAGGATAAAAGAAAAATTTACAACTTTCCTAAAGGATTCAAAAACCAATTTAGCCTCTAAGAACCTTAAAAACTACTGCAACGAATCTGTCTAATCTAAAAAAATGAAAAACACATTAATAGCTGCAGAAGTTCTAAACTCTATAACTTTTCACCATATGGTCCACAAATCACATACTTCATATCAACAGAAAGATAACAAGAAAATCTAAAATTTCCATGAAGACTCCAAGAACAAGTTTCAAACTCTAAGAGGGTCAAAAATTCACTCACGTTTCTGCCCAGAAAATTTAAAATTTGACAGCATTTTTACCAAAATTCAACAATCCTCAACTTTCAATTCCCACATCCAAAAACAGCACATGACACTTTATTGGAAAGCTATGTAAATCCTCTATAACTTTCCAGAAAACTACTTAACCTAATTTAATCCACATCAGCCCAGAAATTTGGCTCAAAAACACAGCAAACACAATTCATTCAACATTATCTGCAGCAAACTTCAACATCCCACATCTTTCAACTCCCACATCCAAAAACAGAAAATGATACATCAATGGAAAAATCTGAAAATTCTCTACATTTTTCCAGAAGACTACTTAATCCAATTCAGTTCACATCAGCCCAAAATTTTGGTTCAAAACGCAGCAAACACAAATCATCAACAACATCTGCAGCAAACTTCAACATCCCACATCTTTCAACTTCCACATCCAAAATCAGTAAATGACACATCAATGGAAAACTATGAAAATCCTCTACATTTTTCCAGAAGATTAATCAATCAAATTCAGTCCACATCAGTCTAGAATTGGCTTCAGAAATTCAGAACACTCAAAAACTATCCTTAAGGCTATTTTGCAGCAACAAACACAAAAATTCAATCCGATGGAAGCAATCAACTCAATTTTCCAGAATTCTGAAAATTCTTCATTAATACATAAATATAGCATTCGTACAAAGCTTTAGGGGGCATTTTTTTAGCCCAATACATAAAGTCGCAAAAATAAAGAAACTACATGAAAGTAGCTTTGCTAAACAAAAATGCAACTAAAGCGTTGTTATCAAAAATACAATTTCAAAAACAAAAGAAAATGGGAGTGGTGCCTCGCCCCGGGTACGGTCACTCATGTTCTGTTCTTCGCCTGTGGACGGGAAGGGAAACGGAGGTGAGCTCGATGGCTCGTGGGTAACATATTAATAATCAAGATTAAGCACAAAACCTTTCATTTATCAATCCAATGCAATTTATCAAATTATGTAACATCTTATTTTCAAAACTTTTAACTCATCAAGCATAATCACAAAATTTACAAAATGGACACATCCAAAGAATCAAATTTCAAAAATCACATAATCACATCAAAAGTGGTTTGGGTGGATCCAAAACAGAACATACTACACATTCCCGCGAAGCGGTCATGTGTAGCCGTGAACTTAAGGGAGTCCGTGAGGATCTCCAATGCCACTAGTGGGTAGGCGGGATAAGCCTATAAATAGACAAGTACACTTGACTCACTTAGGGGACCACCACAAACCCATATAATCATGAAATTCACACATTTCACATAATCGGCTCAAAATAGCCCTTTTTCCGAAAGATATGAATTTTTACATGCATTCTTTTCACTTTGCAACAAATTATGCAAACCTTTCCAAAATTCATACATACGCAAAAGAAACATGGTAACAAGTTCAAACCATCATAAAAATCATAAATGCAAAATTTCAAAGTCTTAGGAAAGCATTTAATACATTTATGAAGACAACATTTATTAGCTTAATACTCAATTATTAAAATGTCACCCACCTTAAATCCTTTAGCTTAGGCTTGATCAAATGCCCCTTCCACTTGCTCCTCTTGCCTCCCTTGTTCCTCTTCAAGAACACAAAAGCCCTAAAATTAATAAAATTCAGAATTTGAAAACCTAAGGAAAAACAAGCATGAAATTTTATCCTAGAACAAGCATACCCATGCTTTTCCCTAAGGCATTTAACCTAAACCCTAAAAAAAAATCCGAAAATTTCTCACCTTTAAGAATCACCCACGAATTTTTGCTTCTTGTCTCCAATGGAAGATTTAATCTTCCTCTTTCACTTTACTTCTTGATAATACTCTCAAAACACCTTTCCAAAGTCAAAGAAAATGAAACCCTAATCTTTTCTTCTTCACTCCTTCTTCACCGAAACACACACTCTCCCCTTTCTTTGTAAAATTGTTATTCTTCCTTAACACTCACGACTATCTCAAACCTTCTTTCATTCTTTCATTTACAAGAAGCCAAAAGACCAAAATGCCCCTCCTTGTAAGACTTAACTTTTAATAACCTAAGTGATCTCCCTAAAATAACCTTACAAGATCATGTTCTTTCAATTTTAACTAACTCCATAAGCTTTCTAATTTAACCTCAATTTCTCCTTTTTAATCCATCAATCCTAAAAAAAATTTCTACCCCCAAAGACATTCTAATTAATAACGAATCATAACAAATTAATAAAAATTAACCCTAACATAAACTAATCATATGCTCACTAGTAAGAAAAGAATTGGGGTCCAACAGGGAGAGGAAGGCGGCACGGATGCTGAGGGAGATGAGGGTCTGGGAGATCTTGTTGGAGACGAAATCGAATTTCCCGATGCTGGGGAAGAAAATCATGCCGGAGGAGTCAAGAAGGGTTTGAGTGAAGGACAAGGTTTGAGAGAGGTCTAGGTTCTGGATGATGTAATTGAGGTGGATTTGAAGAGGTTGAGGAGGGTAGCTTGGTCAATTGGAGATTTAGAGGTGGACGGGAGCGAGAGGTCCATGGTTGACAGAGGGAGAGACCTATGGGATATTTCATATTTCTTCTTTCTTTTAGGATATAAGATTCAGAGGAAGGGTAGTCTAAAAATGAACATTTTAGGTTACCTTTTTACGATGTTTTCTTGAAGAAAACGCCGTGGTTTCTATTTCGTGACGTTTTATTAATAAAACGTCAAGGAAAGTGTCATAAATTCCTGACGTTTTTATAACGTCGCAAAAAATTCAAACTTTTTGTGAAATTTTTAAAAAGTCACAAAAAGTTTGTACAATTCGCGACGTTTTATTAATAAAACGTCGCGGATTATATAAATTTTTTGTAGTGGAAGGCTAGAGCTTGAAGAGGCTAAGATAGCAGATAAAGAATACTTTGTGAAAGAGACCTGAAGATGCTCTGGAAGTGAGAAATAATACTTGTAAAGTTACAAGAGATAATGAAATCTCAGATAAATTATGAGGATTGGACGTAGCACAAAGCCTAAGAGTGAACCAGTATAAATCACAATGTCATATTCTCTAACCCTTATCTCTTTAATTTCTTTTTGTTAGAAGAATAGATACTATTTTCGCTATTGCATTACTCAAACAAAATAAGTGTGTTTTTTGTAATCGTCTGAATCTTTCAAGAAAATCAAGAAGTTTTTTTGAAGATTACTATCTTAGACAATTTAACACAATTCAACCCCCTTGTTGTGTATTTTAAATATTATATGTGATTTCTATAATAACAAGTGATTTACTTTAGTTGGTATTAGAGTGAAGTTTCCAAGAAACACTGTTACAAAGTGAGGACAAAGATTCATGACTGAATCACATGTTTTTATAGCTGAAGGTGCCTCAGTCACAAGACCTCCTGCATTCAATGGTGAAGACTATCATTATTGGAAGGACAAAATGCAACTCTTCATATAATCTACACACATTGATCTTTGGGATATCATTGAAAATGGTCCATATATTCCAATAGACTACGAAGGCAAAACCATCTCTCGTGACTAATGGTTAGCTGATCTGAAAGCTCGTGTTCAATTAAATTCAAAGGTCAAGTTCTTTTTAAGTTGTGCTCTAAGCAGAAGTGAATATGATAAGGTTCATGAATGCGAATCTGTAAAGGAAATATGGGACACATTAGCCATTACATATGAAGGCACAAACTAGGTGAAAGAATCCAAGATTGGTATTCTTGTTCATCAGTATGAGTTGTTTAAGATAAAAGATGATGAGTCTATTGATCAAATGTTTAGACGATTCCAAACAATCATTAATGGACTTAAAGCTCTGGAGAGAATTTACGATAGTCAAGATCATGTCAGAAAGATCCTCAGAAGTCTTCCAAAAAGATGGAGACCCAAAGTAACATCAATACAAGAGGCCAAGGATTTAAGCAAGCTAAAGCTAGATGAATTGCTTGGTTCACTAAAAATCCATGAAGTAGAGCTTGATGCAGAAGATAAACCCAGAAGGGACAAATCTATTGCATTGAAGGCTGGTCAGAAGAATCAGAAAATGCAGAAAAATAGAAGCATGTCTTCAAAAGCAGTAAAGATTGAAAAAATCAAGAATGATGATTCCAGTGAATCTGATCAAGATTTAAGTGAAGATGAAGACTAAATATCTTTCATTTCAAGAAAAATTAGAAGGATGTGGGAAAAGAAAACAAAGGGAAATAAAGACTCCTCTTTAAAAAAGATCAGCAAAGACGATTCGAAGAATGAGAAAAGCTCTATTGTCTGCTATGAGTGTAATAACTAGGACATTACAAGTCTGAATGCCCATTGCCCAAAAGAAAATAAAAGAAGAGTAAAGGAAACAAAAAAGGCATGATGGCAACATGGGAAGATCGGGATTCGGTTGAAGGTGAAAGCGATGATGAGGTAATCTCTAACTTTAATGATCTTCAGCATGCCTATTTAGAATTGCTAGAAGATTCATATGCTATTCTAAAATAATATAGATTGTTGAAAACAATTTATTGAAAATTCTAAAAACACAAAAATCTTATAATAAGAAAATGTCTGCCTTAAGAAACAAGTAGACGATATGAAAAAGAAAGTAACTATAGATAGATCTGAGGAGATTAATCAGTTAAAACAAAGGATTAATATTCTTTCAGTAGATTTATCAAAATTTACAGAGAGTACAAAAAGGATGAATGATATGATTGGAATTTGTTGACATCTAGATGATAAAAGTGGTTTAGGCTTTTATGGTAGAAATACAATTCATAATAGAAGTGTTCTTCGTAATAGGAATTTTGTTCCTAATAGAAAGAAAAAGAAAAATTATTCTTATTATTATTATAAGAATAATTATAAGACTAACCCCAAAGGACCCAAGAAAATATGGGTATCTAAGAAAGATATAGTATATACTGCAGATCTTTTTACTTAGAAGAAGTAACCACCATCAATGGTATTTAGATAGTGGTTGCTCACGACACATGATGGACAGAAGGTCAATGTTCCTAGACCTCCAACATAAGCAAGGAGGATTAGTAACTTTTGGAGACAACCAGTAGGGCAAAATAATTGGGATCGGTAAAATTGGCAAAGATTCCTTTTCGTCTATTGATAACGTTTTGCTAGTTAATGGTTTAAATCATAATCTAATCAATATAAGTCAACTATGTGATTTTGGATTTAAAGTATCCTTTAATCAAAATTCTTGTTTAGTTAGAAACAAGGACGGGTCTATATTCTTCTGCCAAGAGACGAAACAATCTCTATATAATTAACTTAGATGATTTGAAAAGTCAAAATATTTCATGTCTTATATCAAAAGATGATGAAAATTTGATTTGGCACAAAAAGCTAGGTCATGTTAGTTTTAAACACATTTCTAAATTAGTTAGACATGATTTGGTAAGAGGTTTACCAAAGATAGGTTTTAAAAAAGATTTCTTTTGTGAGAGTTATCAGAAAGGAAAACAGGTTAAAACATCCTTTTCATCCAAGAATATTGTAACTTCGTCTAGACCTCTAGAGCTATTACATGTACATTTGTTTTGTCCAACTAGAACAGTAATTCTTAGTGGAAAGAAGTATGGTCTTGTAATTGTTGATGTCTTTACTAGATTTTGTTGGATATTGTTTTTATCTCATAAAGATGAATCTTTTAAGTGCTTTAAAGTCTTATCCAAAAAGTTACAAAATAAAAAAGGAATTTCTATTTCTGGAATTAAGAGTGATCATAGTAAAGAATTTGAAAATGAAAAATTCAAAATGTTTTGTAAAAAGAATGGAATTTTCCATAATTTTTCTGCTCCTAGAACTCCTCAACAAAATGGAGTTGTAGAAAGAAAGAACATGACGATTCAGTAAATGGCAAGGACTATGCTATGTGAAATGAATCTTCCTAAGTACTTATAGGCAGAAGCTATAAATACAGCTTGTTATATTCAAAATAGAGTATTTATGTGACCTATTTTAAATAAAACTCCATATGAGTTATAGAAGGGAAGAAAACCAAATATTTCTTACTTTCATCCGTTTAGTTACAAATGCACTATCTTGAATACAAAAGAAAATTTGAATAAATTCGATTATTAATTCAGGAATTTTTCTAGGTTATTCTATTAGATCTAAAGCTTATAGAGTTTATAATCTTATTTCTAAATCTGTTGAAGAATCTATGCATGTAAAGTTTGATGATGATTCTCATCTAGATAAGAGAGACGATTTTGATGATGAAACTCTATCTGCTCCCTTATTTAGTAACCCAAACGATTCACCATCAGACGATCCCTCTAATAAAGTAGTAGACCTCTCTGAGAATATTAGTTTAAGAAAAGATTAGAGATAAAAATCTTCTCACCCAGAAAATCTGATTATAGGAGACACATCAGAAGGAGTAAGAACTAGATCTAAGTTTAGGAGAGAGGCCAATGTAGCTTTTGTTTCTGAATTTGAACCTAAGAAATTTGATGAAGCTCTTCAAGATGAAGCTTGGATTTTAGCTATGCAAGAGGAGTTAAATCAATTTGCTAGGAATAAAGTATGGTCTCTAGTCCCTAAACCATCTAACAAATATATCATGGGAACTAGATGGGAATTCAAGAATAAACTAGAAGAATCAGGAAAGGTATCCCATAATAAAGCTAGATTAGTAGCTCAAGGCTATAATCAACAAGAAGGAATAGACTATAATGAAACATATGCTTCTGTAGCTAGATTAGAAGCTATTAGGATCTTACTTGCATATGTTGTTTTTCATGATATAAAACTGTTTCAAATAGATGTGAAAAGTGCCTTTTTGAATAGTTTTATAGATGAAGAAGTTTATTTAAAACAACCCCCTGGTTTTGAAGACATTGATAAACCAGATTATGTGTATAAACTTTATAAAGCTTTGTATGGATTGAAACAAGCACCTCGTGCTTGGTATGATCGTCTTAGTTCTTTTTTGATTAAGAATGACTTTATTAGAGGTGAAGTTGATAAAACTTTATTTCAGAAATTTATTAAAAATGATTTTATTGTTATGCAAATATATGTAGACGGTATCATTTTTTGTGCAACTTCTAAAAAGTTATGTTCAAATTTTAAGGGTCTTATGATAAGTGAATTTGAAATGAGTATGATGGGTGAATTAAAGTTCTTTCTTAGTTGGAATATTAGACAGAATAAAGAAAAGATCTTTATTCATCAATAAAAGTATATCAAAGAACTTTTACTCAAACATAAAATGGAAAATGTTAAACCAATGTCAACTCCTATGCATCCTTCAATCGTCTTATCTAAGGATGAAGCTAGTAAGAAGATTGATCAAACTCTTTTTAAAGGAATTATTGGTTCTTTGCTTTACCTAATTACAAGCAGACTTGATATAATGTTTAGTGTTTGTTTGTGTGCAAGATTTCAGGCAGATCCTAGAAAATCTCATTATATTGCTGTTAAAAGAATATTGAGATACTTGTCAGGTTCTATTGATCTTTGCTTAATGTATGAGAAAGGTAAAGATTTCAGGTTAATTGACTACTGTGATGCTGATTATGCTGGAGATAGGATTGATAGAAAGAGTACAAGTGGAGGTTGTCACTTTCTTGGTCATAATCTAATTTCTTGTTCAAGCAAGAGGCAAAGTTCAATTTCTCTATCTACTGCTGAAGCTGAATACATATCAGCTGCAAGCTTTTGTTCACAAATATTATGGATAAAGTATCAGTTAGAGGACTATTTTATCCAAGAAGATCAAATTCCAATCTTTTGTGACAGCACAAGTTCTATCGGTCTCTCAAAGAATCTAATACAACACTTAAGGGCAAAGCATATTGAAGTTAGACGTCATTTTATAAGAGACTATATACAGAGAGGGATCATCAATCTACAATTTGTTAAGGCAAATCAACAATGGGTAGATGTCTTCACCAAACCCTTAAGTGAAGACAAATTCAAGGAAATAAGATGAAATCTAAACATGGTAATGTTAAATAATCATTCGTCTGAAACTCTATGACCCAGACGATATGTCCTAATGAAGCAAAAAAGTAGTAAGGAATAGTAACGGTAATTTTCACTCGGTAGTATCAATTTTTTTAAAGAGTTTATAAAAAGAAATCTCTCAAAATCTTCAACACTCTACATTCTAGAATTTTCTTAGTAACTGACCTGCTTCAAAGTGCTCTCAACAAAGACGATTCAATCCTTTGTTCTCTACATCAAATCTTTCTCATTTTCATTTCGTATCTTTCTCTCAATTGTTTCTATACACTAACCTCGCTTCTTTAAGCAAAATACTTTTCTATGTTTGGTGTTTATACATTACAGATTACAAAAATTTCGAAATCTCTTCTCTATGGGAGACTCGTTGATTTCACTACTTTGAAGGAAGATCGAATGGATATTGAACCTGAGAACAGAGTAGCTAGATGGGAAAATTTCTTGAATATTTGAGAACTAGTGTATCTAAATGAAGTATATTAGCTCTAGAAAAATGCAACGGTGGTAGATAACACCTTGGTATTAGTGGTAGACAGATTATCGGTGATTGTTTCACAAGATTGTATTGTGAGGGCTACTAAATGTCCAAATGAAGGAGAAAAATTGTTCAACAATACAAAGTGGATGGCTCAAAGTCACATAAATGAAGACAACATCAATCGACAACTATATGGATCGAGTAATCCAGGAGTTAAGAAGTCTTCAAATCTAATTCCGAAGGCTAGGGTTCTTCATTCAATTCTTCTTCACTGTATTTTACCAAGAGTGGGATCAAAGGATTTGGTGATGATGAATGATGAACATTGTCTATTTCATCTACTCACACACCAATCTATTAATCTTTCATTCTTAATTCTGACCTACATGATAAAGGCTAAGGAGTATTATCATCTGAAGAGTGGTTCATTACCTTATGGTATGCTATTGACAAGATTCTTTAAAGAATCTGGAATTCTACTTGATAGAGGAAACAGAGCAAAGCTAAATATTAAGAGTGTTATCAATACCTTCACTATTAGTAAAATGGGGATTAAGACTAAAGTTGAAATGGATAAAGATTTCACATTGATAGCACAGTCTAAGGGGGAGCTTTCAATCAGAAGAAGCTGAAAAGAAGATGTTTCATCTGGTATGCAAGAAAAACCTCAATCAACAGAAAGAATCTCAGGTGAGGTGGCAAAAGTTGAACAATCGTCTTATAAGTCAATACGAGCCAAGACGATTCCTGAAAGGAAGGAAATTGTAAAGGTTCAACAACCAACTCACAAAGTTTCTTTAAAGAGGAAGGCTGAGACGTTCCAATCAGAAAGACCCGAGAAGTCTAGAAGGTCACTAAGATTGATGACCTTATGACAACAAGAACAGAAAAAGCAAAAAACTCTGATTCTTGGTTAAGTTTCTGAAAGTACAAAGGAACAACAACAATAACAACAGCCTACTAAAGCAATTGTCTCTATGCCTCAGACTCAATCATAACAACCTTCTAGAGACACAAAGATAAAAAGGAAGTTAGTATTTAAGTAGAACAAGTCTCAACAACAACTCTCTTTCAAGCTGAAAGAAGAACAAAGGAAGATGAAGTCGATTTAGAAAAAGTTGGTTAAAAAGCATTAACCAATCTGCAACCCTCCTCAACTAATGAAGAAAGAAGATTTGAAGATGAAGATTATAGAAGAATCAATACCTGATCAAAAAAAGAGGTTCAATTATCATCAGAGAACCTCATAAATAGAAAGTTAAGGTTCAAGTTGAACCTATAAAGGTAAATAATCTGATGATACATCAGAAGATGAAGATTATAGAAGATTGTATGGTATTCTGCGAGATGAAAAGGCAAAACCATATCCATTGAAGATGACAAAAAATCCTTACACAATCTACCCAATAATAAGCAGAACAACAATAAAGATTGTACCTGATGTATAACCTAGACGTCCAACACTGGTAGACAGCAAAGACAAAGGAAAGAACAAAAAATTTCATAAGAAATAAGAAGATGATCTCACGAAAGAAGAAATTTGAGTTGCGATGAAGAATATAGACAATGTATGTCGTGCAGCTCAACCTATAGGCGTCTATATTTCACATCACATATCAAGGCCATTAGGAAGTAACTTTGGCACATCAACCACAGATGAAAGTTTGAAGGTCGTTGGGATAATATCAGAAGGAAGATATAAAAATATTATAATTGAAGGTATCAATTTCTACTTAGAAACCTTTGTGCATTTACTTATTCATTTTAAACCCTTAGGTTTCATTCCTTCTGTCAAAGATATCCTACACCTTCTAGGAAAACCAATTTTCAAACTACCCAAACCTAATGACCTAGACATTCCACACCAAACACAACCTTTCCAATTACCCTCAATTAAAATTATTGACTTAGGTGATTCAATTAGAAAATCATCTGTCCTTGAGTACCTTCATCCACTAAGTGAAAAGCTACAAGATCTAATTGATAATTTAGAGTTTTTGAAGAATTTCATCGTATGGACTGAAGCTAGTCAAAAGTAGAAGGAAGTTCAGGAAGCCTTAGCTAAACATATTAAAGAGATTAATACTAAGGTTAATGATCTAAGTGACTCAGTGGGTGAACTTCATGAGAAAGTAGCACTTCTACGTGTGACTATAGAAGAAGACCTCAGGATAATCCGCACTGATGTTCAACATATGCTCTCTGAAATCTTGAAGCATTTAAAATGATATTTTTTTATTAGTAACAAATAGGGGGAGAATAGTAGAAAGGAAAGGAGAATTAGTATTAGAAATTTATTTTTCTTATATATGCATTGTATATCTTGCATTATTCGTCTAAATAAATACATTATTTTTCTGAAAATTATTCATCTGAATATTATCATTATCTGTCTAAATATCTTTTATCTTTTAATATTATGATTATTTGTTATCATCAAAAAGGGGGAGATTGTTAAGTTAAGAAGACTTCACTTTTTCTATTGATTTTGGTGAAAGTTAAATAATAATAATAAAAGAAGTGTGTGAATTGTTTTGATGAGTCTCTTAAGTGCGCAGATAAATGTAAGTAGCAAAAATCATCAAATCAAAAAGATATTCAAGAGCTGACTAAAACAAAGTGTAAGACAGACCAGACGAAGTCGTAAGATGAAGCGAAGTCGTAAGACAGAGCAAAGACATAAGACGGAGCGAAGTCGTAAAACGAAGCATACAAATCAAATTAAGACGATATAATTGAAGAATAATATATAATGTCAGTTAGTTAGTTACTTGGAGTTGGTTATAGGACTCAACTAATAACTGATCTCTGAAGATTCTACAAGTAGTTTTCTCAAGAATACTGTTGGAGAATTAGACTATAAATATCAGTTGTAGTCATAGACAAAAATCCAACTTTGAACTTTCAACTCTCAACTCTCTACTCACACGAAATAATTATGTGATCAAGTGAGTATACTGTAAAAATATCTTGGGTGAAAAAAAGGAAGAAGAGAGATCAAGAACACCTGTAATGTGAGTTTAGAAAACTCAAACAATATCTTTTCTAATGAAAAGGAAGGCTAGAGCCTGAAGAGACTAAGATAGTAGATAAAGAATACTTTGTGAAATAGACCTGAAGAGGCTCTGGAAGTGAGAAATAATACTTGTAAAATTGTAAGAGATAATGAAATCTATGATAAGCCCTGAGGACTGGACATAGCCTAAAGCTTAAGGGTGAACCAGTATAAATCGCGGTGTCATATTGTTAGACCCCAATTTTCTTCTTACTATATGTTGGGGATTAATTTTATTATTTTGTTGTGCTTAGGCTTAAACTATAATGTTTTGGGGTGTAGAATTTTTTTTTAAAATTGAAGGATTAAAAAGGAGAAATTAAGATTAAATTTTTAAAGCTTATGGTGTAAATTGAAATTAAAAGAACAAGAGTTAGTGTAAGGGTATTTTAGGAAGATCACTAATGAAGTT
>JANQBM010796731.1:0-14293 GCA_025594535.1 Erythroxylum domingense | reverse complement strand
ATAGAAGAATATAAATTATCCAACAAGGTCACCAAAATCATTTAATTCATGCTTACTAAAAGATTCGGGGTCCAACAGTGGCAATCAGGCCATGATCGTTAGTTGTGTCATAATCTTCTGTCAGGCCAATATTGTGCATTAGCTCCAATGCTTCTGTCATCGTGGGCCGTTGTTTAGGCTCGAATGTTTCCGAAACTTCTTCATTCTTCGATTTTGACCCTGAAACACTAATAAACACATCAAGGTACCTCAAAAACATAATATTTAAGATCAAAGACTTATACTGACCTATAAAAACACTTAAACACACAAACTAACACAATTCTAACCTAAACACATACTAAACACTCAATTTAACACTTAATACATAACAAACTAAGCCCTAAAATATGATGCAATTCACACTTATCAACATCCCCACACTTAAAGGTTTGCTTTCCTCAAGCAAAAAAAATAACAAAAACACAACACCCAATGCAATAGTGAGACAATGGCTTTAACTTCATGAAAAAAAATTTAACTTTAAACACAATCATTCAAGTTATATCAAATCATTAACATATAAAATTTTCATTTAAGGGTTTTGAACTAATTATACAAATTAATGCAGATCCAAGTGTTAATTTATTTACCCTTTTCAATTGCACACACACTTTAATAATTCTTTATTCATTCGAACCCTATAACTGCTCCTAAGTACGTTTTCATAAAAAGTCAAGCTACTACAAGTTCAATAGTTTTTATTAGAAAACACACTTATTTATTTATTTACTGAATGTAAACTTAGTCTTTTTACGCGGAGGCAAACATTGGTAATGAATGTCGATTTGGTTACTTGACTAAGTCATGTTTTTATTAAGCTGCTTGGTTAGAACGTCATTATAGCTTTTTACTCGAAGGCACATATTTGTGATGCTTGTCGATCTGGTTACTCAGCTATATCACATTCTCAACTGGCTACTACCTTTATTCATATCCCAAAGGTCAGCAGAATAGTTATTTATTTAACAAACTTTTTTTTATATTGCTTACCTTGTTATTTTAGTTACTCATTTCTATGAAAAATATTAGTAAAGCTACTTAAGTTGAAAGACCTCAAATTATGAATGAATGTGACAATTTAGAGGGTGAAAAATTCACACTAAATCCTAATTAAGCTGTATATTTAGCTAAAGACCCCAATTCACTAATTGTGCGAGCTAATGATTCTTTATAACCTAATAGACTATGTTCAAAATTAAATCAATTCCAATTGATCTAAGCCATTGACATATTCAAACAATTCACAAAATGCAACCTAACAACTATCATACCATATGCAAAACCACATACAAAGCAAAACACATAACCCTCCCCACACTTGAACAACACATTGTACTCAATGTGAGAAGGGAACAAACAAGCACATAATAAAAGAAGAAACATAAATTAAAGTAAAACAGAAAATAAAAATAAAAAATAAAGATAAAGATTAATTTGAAAAAGAAGGGGTTAGACAAGGTCTCATGCAGATGGAGGTGGAGATGGTGTTGGAGGTGGCAATTGAATGCCTTGGGAGTCAACATAAATTACTAATGTTTTAAAAAGCTCAAAACAAATCTAACTACACTTAACAATTTCAATCAAACTTCTAAACGTTCTAATTTATGGTCTTTAGCTTGATCTTGCATCCATGGAGGCATCTTAATTATTCGAAGATAAGGAAATCACTTCCTTGTCCTTGAGAATTGCTCCTCTAAGATATAGCTTGCAACTATGCCCGTTGACCTTAAAAGTCTCCTTGTTAGTGTTTTCCAGTTTGAGGGCTCTATGATCGAAAACTTGAATGACCGTAAATGGTCCACTCCATCTAGATTTTAACTTTCCTAGAAATGACCTTAACCTTGAATTATATAGTAGAACAACATATCCTACATTAAATTCGTTTTGTTTAAGACAAGCATCGTGCCATTTCTTTACCTTTTCCTTGTAGAGTTTGGCATTTTCGTACGTATTAAAACAAAACTCTTCATGTTCGTCCAATTGTAGAAGTCTTTTTTCATCGGCTTGTTTCCAATCAAAATTTAATGCTTTAATTGCCCAGTATGCTCAATGTTATAATTCAACCGAAAAATAACAAGCTTTCCCGTACGCAAACCTATAAAGAGTTGTTCCGATGGGTGTTTAGAAAGCTAACCTATAGGCCTATAAGGCATTGTCTAGCTTTGTTGCCCATTCCTTCCTGGAGTTATTCACTGTCTTTTCTAAAATTCATTTCAGCTCTCAATTGACAACTTCCATTTGGTCACTAGTTTGTGGATGGTAGGGTGTAGTAACTCGGTGGTGCACTCCATAGCTTTTTAATAGGGCATCAAAAGATCTATTGCAAAAATGTATACCTCCATCACTTATTATCATACATGGCACTCAAAGCTGGTTAAATAAATGTTTAATGAACTTTTGCACTGCCTTCCCATGATTGGTTGGAGATGCTACCACTTCAGGCCAACGCGAAACATTATCAACTCCTACTAGAATATACATATTTCTCATTGAAGATGGAAAAGGAACTATAAAATCATTACCCCATACATCGAAAACTTCCACTTCTAAAATGTTGGATAAAGGCATCTCATCTCTTTTAGAGATATTACCAATTCTCTAGCATCGATCACATTGTGTATGTTTGAGCATCCTTGACTAACTGTGGCTAATAAAATCCACTCTCAAGAATCCAAGCAGCTATTTTATTGGCTCCATAATGCCCAACATATTGACCTTCATGAAATTATTTTAGGATGCCTAACATTTCCTCCTCTGGAACACATCGTCGCATTAACCCAGCTGCGCATGCTCTATATAAAATTGGCTCATCCCATATATATCAATTACAATCATACAAGGACTTCTTCCTTTGTTGGTAAGATAGATCTGAGGGAAGTTTACTACTGGCAATATAATTTGCGATATGAGCAAACCATATTATAGTTAAACTCTCAAGTAGCATCAAAGTTTCATCAGGGAAATTTTCATTAATATCATCGCTTAGGTTGCATTCTCTCCTTCAAGTCTAGATAAGTGGTCTGTAACCACAATTTCTGCTCCCTTTTTATCTCTCACCTTTATATCAAATTCTTATAAAAGTAACACCCATCGAATGAACCTAGATTCTGCATCTTTTTTGTTGAAAAGGTATTTTAATGTCGCGTGATCAGTGAATACAATTACCTTTGAACCCAAAAGGTATTGTCGAAACTTATCACAAGCGTACACTACTGCAAGTAGTTCCTCTTCTATAGTAGTGTAATTTAGCTAAAGTCCTGCAAGAGTCTTACTGGCATAGTAAATCGTATGCAACTTCTTATCTTTCCTTTCGCCCAATACGCAACCTATATCTTGGTCACTTGCATCACACATAACTTCTAACAGAAGTGTCCAATCCGGTGGTGATAAAATTGGTGCTAATATTAATGTCTCCTTTAGTGTGTTGAATGCAAACATACACTTGTCATCAAACAAGAAAGGCACATCCTTAACTAAAAGGTTTGTCAAAGGTCTTGCAATTTGCAAAAAGTCTTTAATGAATCGACGGTAAAATCCTATATGACCTAAAATCCTCGCACACCTTTTACATTGCTTGGAGGTGGAAGTTTCTCTATCACTTCTGTTTTTGCTCTGTCAACTTTGAATCCTTGCTGTGAGATTTTATTCCCTAGCACTATCCCCTCTTGCACTATAAAATGTCATTTCTCCCAATTCAGCACTAAGTGTGACTCTTCACATCTTTGAAGAACTCTGTCCAAATTAGTTAAACACATTTCGAAAGAATCAAGACTAAAAAATCATCTATGAACACCTCCATTATATCTTCTATCATTTCAGCAAAGATAGACATCATACATCTTTGAAATGTAGCCAGGGCATTGCAAAGTCCAAAAGGCATCCATCTGTAAGCGAAGGCACCATAAAAATAAGTGAATATAGTCTTTTCCTGACCATCAGTGTAGATAAAAATCCGATTATATCCCAAATATCCATCTAAGAAGCAATAAAAAGAATGACCAGCTACCCTTTCTATCATCTGGTCTATAAACGAAAAAGGAAAATGATCTTTCTTAGTTTTTGAGTTGAGTTTATAATAATCGATGCATACTCTCCATCCTGTGACTATTCTTGTTGAAATTACTTCTCCACTATCACTTTATATTACCGTCATTCCACCCTTCTTAGGTACATATTATACTAGGTTGACCCATTCACTATCGGAGATGGGATAAATTATCCCTGCATCTAAGAGTTTTATGATTTCCTTCTTGACCACCTCTTATATATTAGGATTCAACCTTCGTTGACGCTCCCTCACCATTCTACATCCTTCCTTTAGGTTTATTCGATGCATGCAAACATTTAGGCTTATGCCTTGAATTTATAACCATTAACCCTAATTTATAAACCCTAATTAGATTATGGGAATTGTAATATCTCGATTAACAATTTATTTAAAACCTAAATTAGATCTGAAGTTGTTCAAAAACTATCCAAAAACCAATGCAAGATCTCTCTTCACACAAATTTACCGATTTGATTTAATTCTTATTCTATTAAATTACCTAACTCTTGTTTGCCCAATTTAATGATTTTTCACTTTGTTCACCTTCTCAGTTTATCATCGAATTATGCAAGTGCAGAATTTAAATCGCAAGAAATCCAATAAAAACACAACAATCAAATTTCATTAATATCAAAGATAAAATATCCTGAAGTTGAGTTTAGACAATCCTCAACATTCAAACAATCCTATCATCAACGACTATCCCAAATTCTATACAATCATAAAATTGAAACTAAATCGAAAATAGAATCGGAATGGATGAAGAAGGCAGCAATGGCGGGAAAACTCCTATTCTGGGAAGTACTTTGCGTAGGCTTCTTCTCCACGTCTCTCTTCCTTCTTTTCTTTTGCACTCTCTTGATGCACTCTCTAGGGTTTCTGAATTATGACTGATGCAAAAGCCTCCTATCTGTGTTCTTCATGTTCTTTAAATATGCCCTGAGGATTTTCTAGGGTCGAAAAGTTCTAAACAATCCCTCAAAACTTGATATTTTCACTTATTTGTGCGTTTACCCGATGCAGGCCACAATCATGGCCTGTGTCTAACCCTTCTGTCATGATCGTGGCAATCAGGCCACGATCATGGGTTATGTCATAGTCTTCTGTCACGATTATAGCATGCGGGCCATGATTGTGGGCTGGCTCCACTACTTCTGTCACAATCGTAGATTGTGGCCCATTATTCCACGATCGTGAGCAATTGTTTCGGCCTGAATGTCTCCGAAATTTCTCCATTCTTCGATGTTTGAAACACTAACAAACACATCAAGGTATCTCAAAAACATAATATTTAAGCTCAAAGACTTATAGTAATCTATAAAAACACTTAAACACTTAAACTAACACAATTCTAACCTAAACACATACTAAACACTCAATTTAACACTTAATACATAACAAACTAAGCCCTAAAATATGATGCAATTCACACTTATCAAAAACACATCCAGGAAATCCCTGACAAAAGGAATATCATGTACAATTTGCTCAGCACGGGTATCAATTACATAGGCTAAATAAGCCTCACATCCTCCTCAAATCAATCTCAAAGCGTTCATTGATGAAATCAATCTGGCTGGTACTATTTGACTAACACCTCAAAAGATTACTCTCGGCTGATCATAAGATTCAAGAATCACCTCCTTAGTGTAGCAATTCATTACAGTCCTATGAGCTGTAAGCTAATCCACACCTAAGATAAGGTCTATCTTTTTCAACTGTAATACTATCAGATTGGCTTTCAATTCTGCTTGATCAACCTAAATCATGCTCCCTTTACAAACTTCACTAATTATTATAGTACTACCTACTAGTGTACTCACCTATAAATCGCAATTCAACATTTCTCTCTCATAATGCAGTTTAGATGTCAAATGCGGTGTGATAAATGAATGCATAGATCCTGGATCTAGCAATGCAAATGCTTCAAAATTAAAAACATTTAACACACCTGCTACAACATCTGGGGAGTTCTGAGCCTCCTATCTAGTGGTGACAAAAATTCTAGCCTGGGACTACGGTTGATTACTCCACACCTTAGTCCTGACAGTAGGACCATCTGAACTCACTCTTCCTCTACCTCTGCCTCTTTTTCCTGATCCACTAACTCTATTCTATTGGAAAGTTATTTCAGTTAATGCTCCTCCTCTCACTCCAAACTGTGCTCCTAAAACTGCAAAACACTCTCTAATCTGATGTTCAAAATAGCTGCAACAAAGGCAAGCTCCAGTTATCTTCCAACATTCTCCACTATGTTTCTTTCCACAATGCTCACAGTTAAGCATCTGTTGTGACTACCTAATGACTGGACCTCTACTACTACTATTCTGTACAAAACTACCTCTCTCTCTACACATCAACTGTCTCAATCTAGTCAGTGGTCGAAATGATCTATTCTGACATTTACTAAATTTTCTGCCAGAATCAAATTGAGAGTCACTAGGTCTCTTCATTCTGAACTCCTATTTGTATTCTCCTCGTCCATTTTTTAGTAATTGTTCAATTCGGATCAAGGCAGCTCTCAGCTCAGTAAAAGTGTTTAAATTTTTAATAGCTAACCTCATTCTAATCTCCATATTCAGCCCATATTCTAACAGTCTGCACTTGTCTTCCTCAGTCAGAATCAATACAATAGTATATCCTATTAACTCATTAAATCTTGTCTTATATTCGGCTACAAAGAGACTTCCCTGCTTCAGATATAAGAACTCTTTCATCTTCCTACCCAAGTAGATCTTCGACATGTAATTCTCCTTGAAGATTTTCAAGAAGTCTTCCTACGTTAAACTACAAGGCCGGGTGGTACTGTCGGGAACAATCTACCACCACTGGTAAGCTAGACCTTACAGTATCTAAATCGCGTAGTCAAATCTTTCATCTGACTCGCAGTCGATCTGATCAAATATCCTTTTGATTCTCTCTAACCATCCTTCTGCCTCAGAAGGGTTTTTACTTCCATAGAAGTCCACAGTCCTCTGCTTTCTAAGTTTATCATATCTCCTTTCTCTCCTCTCAAGAATTATGTGAGGCATTTGGTCAAATCGAGGTACTAGAGACTCTCTACTGGCTCCTACAGACTCTAGCCCAGCTGATTCGACAACTTGATCACCTATAGCAATTGACCTATGATAAATAATAATCTTAATTACTATCTGAGTCTCTCACTATATATCATGTCTAAATGTTCCTATATGTCCCTATGGATGCTAAACCATGCTCTGATACCAAAACCTGTAACACCCTACCTTCACGGGGCACATACCGAACATCTGGCCGATGTTCAGGAACATACCCTATGAAAGTCATATGTTAAAGTAATTTCATTCACTTATTTTGGCATCATACATAACATAAGTAGTCAAAAAATCAAACATTCCCATTTTATTTATAAAACATAATTTACATTGTAGCATTTCACTACAAAATCCATATATTCAATTTCAAAAACATAAAAGAGTTTACTACCCTTTTACAACATTCTACATGAATGAGGAACTATACAAATACATTCTATCTAAACTCCTCAGTATCAGCTGACTGACCTTTGAGCCATTCGTTAGTCCAAAATTGACAGAACTAGACTTCTACTAGTTTGCCTTAGGAACTATGTCTCCCTCGTACCTGAAAATCAATATTTGCAATTTTGATGAGTTTTGTAAACTCAGTGAGTAAACCATCATCGATGTGCTCATTCATATCAAAATACATATATCACATATCAAAAGCAATTTCACAATATACTTCATCTTAAATATACATCATGAACATTACACATATCACAAACTCATTTCATAATAATTTGATCATTTTCTCAATCATTCATAACATCACAATTCAATAAACTCATGTAATCTTTCACATAATACATGTATGTGTACAAATGCATATGTATATGTGACTCACTTTCATTATTGTTTTGTTGTGATCGAGCGCCTTTTTAACTATCCTGTATTCATTATGGATATCGGGCTCATTCATAACTATCCCGTATCTATTGTAGATACTGACCTCATTTTATATACTGACTTTGTGGCTCTTTATGAGCATTTCTGAGCTTTAAGCTATTTTTCACTAATCACTCCAGTCATAACTCCTTTATCTGATCATGCATAACAATGTAATGAAATGCATGAATTCACATATTGCACTTTTAATAACTTTCATTCATTTTAGATACAATTATTTTTCATGTTCATCGGACCTAAGGCATTCAACAGTTTTATTGAGAAACATATTTTTCCCAATTCACATTCAATCAAAAACACTCCTGATACAATCTCATTTGTCAAAATCCTTAGACCATCAATGTCTGAAATTATCACATTCATGTCAGTAATAGTTTAATAACTAAAATTTAAGCAGATAAAATCAATCCTAGTGAGAAACATCCAGGTTGACTCACAATAAGCTCTAGATAGCTATTGCCTTGACGAACTGGCAATGTCTGGATGTTGGCGTTCGATTTAAGCTTCTAATTCATTCAATACACACATTTATACACATTACTAAATTGATCATTCACATTAGTATTCAATCATACACATACGTATATGTGTTATGTACAATGCCTCAATGACTTTCCCAGGTATGTGTCCTTAATCATAAGTCATGATCATTCAAACATTATTACTTGGATATATCTAGTTTACATTTAGGTTTATACCTCAAAAGTACTTGCTCATTCTAATATCATCAATCATTTATTCACCAATGTTATTTTAGAATTATATGATCATATAATATCCAAATTCTCATTCATTATTACTTAATACACCTTAATCACTTTCTTTATATCACATTAGCGTTTCTAAGAACACTTTTATTCCATTAATGACTTTAAATTTTCATATTTCATATACACTGATATCATCAATTCATTCCTATTTTAAAACATCAATTATCAATCTAAACATATCAAGCTCTTTAACCAATTAATCAAGCAACAATCTAGGTTCATTCCAAGCCTTAATCAACTCCAAATACACCAATTTAGAGTGATTTTTTCCTCAGTTGGTTCAACATGTACGCAAAACATAAATTATCAATCCAAACCTAGGCTTATAATTGTTAGGGACCTTGCTGTGATCGTGATAGAAGGCAAGTAAACAGGCCATAATCATGCATTGACGGCCACGATCATGCACAATCTTTCTTCCTTAATTCTCCACAAATTTCACATACTTAGAGACATCACTATTACTTAAATTTTTCCAGAATTCATGTCCTATAAAGCTACTTCATTTCATGCTAGTCTAGCTTCCATATTGGTTACATTAAATCCCATAAAAATCTACTCATTTGCTTTATTACTATTCACTTTATACCATCATACATGTAGTCCTAACTTTTCCATATTTGAAAACACTTCATTAACACCTATCTTTAGCATAATCCATATAAAAACTCATAAACTATCATTGATCATTTACACAAAAATAGAACACAAATCCATACATTTCTTCATCAATGTTTCGACACACTTTACCAACATTAACACCATCAATCTATCCTTAAACTATCATCATTTATGCTTCTATTAAAACAAGCCATAAAGAACAAGGTCTTACTTACTTGTTTAACTCTAAAGCTCTTCAAATCATCTCATAAACCTAACTTTCCATGCTTACATGATCATCAACTTTCAAGGTAGAATAGGCTAGGTTTTTAGTAACAAGAAGAGATAACAAAGATCTTAGAGTGGTAAGGTGCAAGATTTAAGCAAGACTTCAACTTCGTAAGTGGGTTGGTGAGAGTGTCGTGAGTGGAGAAGAAAGAAGAAGATGAGACAATGAAGCAAAAAGAAACAAATGAAAGACAAATAAAGATGGTCTTTCAAAAGTAAATGTCGTGAATGGTGAGTGGAAAGTGTTGTAACACTTGTCACTTTCCACTTGTCATCTTCCTATGGTTCCCATTTGTCTTTTAATAACTAACCCATTTGTCTCTCAGTTTCCATGCCATTTGTCACCTAATTTTCTATATCACTTGTCAATAAATGCTAATGCCCATGTCACTCATTTCTATTGTCATATGTCACTTATTTCTATTGTCATTTATCAATTTGTCTTGTCACTTGGCATTTTTTCTAGTCCACAAATACATAAAAATTCATAAAAATTCCAATTTTAACAAATAAATTCTAAATTAATAATTGAAACCATCAGACCAAAATTTAGGACTTAAAAATTGACAATTCACATTATGATCATTTTCAATCTTTCATACCCGGAACATGTCAATTGAGTGCATATACAGTCTTTACAATGTGTACAAATATCAAAATTCATGTGTGTGTATGCTAATAGTATGCATGTGAATGCAATGCACCTCATAATTTCTCATTGTTATTTCTCATTCATCTCGATAGCCTAGGACTCTAACCCTCAGTATGGAAAACAGGATATTACATCAAAAAATTTTAAAATTGCCTCTTTAAACCCTTCTATATAAGCTTTAAACCCTTTTATATGGGTTAGGCAATTTTTGAACCTGAAAGGGAAGTGTCATCATTGTTCATTATTACTCCAACTATGGACCACAATTGGTAAATGATTAGAGGATATAGGTTTATGAAATGATGCTTTATTGGTAGACAATTCTGAGATCCATTGAACATTTATCAAAGGCTTATCAAGTTTTTTTCTTAAAAATTAGGTCCCTTTTGTTTGTTACTCTATATGTAGAAACTTCCTTCCATTTTAAGGTCTGTTACTTATATGAAGCTAACATAGTCTTTAAAATCTTATAAGTAGTTCTTTAAGCATACATTGTCCTCAATCTTAAAAGGATATAACACACTATTAAGATCAACCATTCAAATAAAGCCAATATCCTTAGTTTGTTTCATAAAGTAGTTCTTTGGAAATCATGATTTGAACCATAAACAAAAGTAACAATAATGTTTTTTCTCTCTTAATTTAACCTTACTGATAAATGGACGAGTTGATCAATGCACAATATAATGTTATTACTAGAGGATTTAAATTATAATAGGATCAAAAATTATAAGGATTATACCATAAAAGTGGCAATGATGGTTGGTGATCACTTGCCAGTGTTTCCAAAAGAATATGAGATTCTTACTTTTATTCTCAACTAGCTTTGTCTCTAATAAGCCTACTAAGCAAGGTTTAATAGAGTGAAGAAAATCAAGTAGATCATTCTTTTTAGAGGAGGAATTGAGCCGTTTAACATTCCATGATAATATAAACATTATGAGGGAAGATGAAGAACTCTTTTTCTTCCTGTAAGATTTCCTCTTAGCAGTTAGCTTGAACTCTTATATATTAACCTTACTATTACTAGTTGGATTGGATTAGGCTTAAATAAGTGATTTAGATCCCTCATCTCTTTCTTTTTTTTAATCTTTGCCTTATTTATGGTAGTCCTATCCTTAGATATCACTTTGGAGTCCTTAGGTTGCTTAGTTTATCTATTGCTCAATATTATAGACTATTTTAGCTCGCCTTTTATATTAGTGCAAGGAATCTAAACTAGACATGTCTCCACACCCACCTTATATCTACTTCTCATTCCTCTTATTGACTACTGATTTCTTGATAGAGTATTTTGTTATAAATCACTTCTTTGTTAACATGATTCCTTATCCTCAAATTCATCAATTTTTCAAACTTCCTTATGTTGAAGTTCTTTCTTGTTAGCTTTTATATACCAATTTACTTAGTTAATTATGCTTTCTAAGATAGGAGATAAAGACCACATCTTGAAACAAGCTATCATGTTCATCTAGCCTCATAAGAGGAATTTCCTTTAGAAGATTTTACTATATGTCTATAAACACACATACTCTGACACAATTGATTCCCTTCATGCTTACAATTGCCTCATCAAAACAAAAAGACTTCTTCACAAAACTTACTAAGTAATTGTGACCTTTAATGGTCCAACATTCAAGTGGAACATTGTGAAAATTAATCTATATGGGAACTTGTTTGAGCTTGAGATCATGAAGTTGAATCCTAAACTTCCATTTTTGAATAATGATTGGTTTAGAATTGATATACAATGGACCATCTTCTAAAACTTTCTAATCCTAAAAAGGAGATCCAAACCTAAAGAAGAGTTACCTTTATTCATAAAGACTTCTAGCATGCCAAACTTATTCAACTACTTTTTACCTTATATGTGCTTAATTGTTAATAAATTTAACCCTTTACACTTAGTGATTAATGATATGAAAATGCTTAAGATACTCACTTTAGTTCTTATATGGTTTTCGGTACAATTCGTAAGCGAAAAAGTAAAAACAAGTTAAAAGCACTATATTTGAGTCATTTTCCTAAGATTCATATTCACCTGTCTTTATGGAGCAAGAATGAGAAAGATTAGAAGAAGAGGAGATAAGTTAAAACATAAAATGAAGAAGAAGATTGCAAGAAGGCTCACGGCCAAACAGGAAACTTGTCACATTCGTAAGCATCACTCATGGCTGTGACATGTTTGGCGTTCAAAGGTATGTCACGTGTGTGAGACTTACCACTGTGAATGGTTATGCACAGGTATGACAATCCATGTCACACCCGTGAGACACTGATAGCTCACCCAAATCCTTACATTTTTAATATAAAAGCATCGTTTGACAGTAGAAGAGGCATGAAAGGTTTAAAAAAATTTTATGGTTTCGGGAGACGATGAGAAGGGCAACAGAGTAGATATTTTGGAGACCCATGAAGGACTAGGCTTCTTGACTTCAGTTTGGAGGTAACATCGATGTCGAAGAACCTAGTTAAGAATTTCTCTCATTATTTGTTGTTCTTACTCTCTTTAGGGATTGATTATGTTATCTTGTGTTTATTGAGTTGAGTATTATGTAAGAATGATTGAATGCTCTATTTTATTATTTTTTGTATGAACCCATTGCTAGAATGGAATACAATACGTAATCATTATTTTTCCAATTCATTTGTGGCAACTAATGGTTCTAAATCATTAGGGATAGCATAACCTAAGTTAAATAATCAAAGCTTGTGAGATTATTGCTTAGATTGGTTTGTTTTTCTCATTCGTAAGGTAGCTGTCTGATTAAACTTAGAGAGCGTCTCTTAGGTTATCTGATAGCTAGGGTTAATTAACGAGCTCTTCTTAATTAACTATAACCTAAGGAAAAATTGGGATTAATAGAACTTGTTGTTAATCTACGACCAATAGTTCAAAGAGAGATATGAAGACAACAATTCAATGAAATGATTTGCAATCTCAACATCATAATCATGAGCCACTATACAACAAAATTACAAAATAGAGATTACCCACGTGCAGTAATGCCCCAAATATGTCAAAAGACTGCATGAATCACTCAGAGCTGTAAGCCCACCAAATTAACCTGCATGGTTGGGAAGCGGAGGGGATGAGTACACTATGTACTTAGTGAGTAGGAAAAAAACATGTATCTCAAATAAAACCCGATACACGCCAAAATGATCTAAATAACCTAAGGACAGTTTTACACATCTAACATGCATATAACCACCTATGAAGTGAATATGCATGACATAGAAACACATAGACCTAGTCTATGACTCATCCCATATTAGTTAGGGACCATATAGGTGTCGGACCCAGTTTTCGGAGCCCAACTATCCAAAACATCAAAGACGTGAATGTATCATCCTATAAGGTTGTTTCCATAGGATTTCTCTATCTAAAACGAATTCCGGCAGTGGAATCACAAATTGACTTCTTCGGAACAATTGTAGCTCCATGTCTCTAGTTCATTATGAAAGGATTCGCATAACTTTTGATAGAGATATCAGATTTGGACCATTTAAGTACGATTTCGAAGAAAACTTCGATTTCTACAACTTCCGTGAAAACTCCGAAGAGAGATTTTTCCATTTAGAGGGTCAAAATTTGCACATTTTTAAAACTGTCCTGAGAAGCTCCGTCTAACGGACATAATGTCCCTTCAAAGGGACATGAACTGAAACAAACCCGAGAAGGTCCGTCTAACGGACAGAATGTCCCTCCAAAGGGACATAAACTGAGCTAGGGCACAAACAAACCCGAGAAGGTCTACTTAAAGGACATGATGTCCCTCTAAAAGGGACATGAACTGGGCAGAAACACTGGAACACCCGAGAGGTCCGCCCAACGGACATCAAGTATGTCTAACGGACAGCTACGGGTCAAATTCCAGATTTCTAATCCTTCAACCATATCTAACACCTCTCAAACATATCCTAT
>JANQBM010795560.1:0-14306 GCA_025594535.1 Erythroxylum domingense | reverse complement strand
TTAGATAAATTAAAACTCCTTTTAATTTATCTTTAATTCTCTAATTAAACAATTTATAATCATAGATCAAGATTGGCACCTAACAATGCATCATGACTACCCAAATATTTAGGAATGTTAAAGTAGTTTTGACTAACCTTTTCGTGCATAATTTTTTCATATAATCCAGTCCGTTCATCATATAATGTTCTGATTAGACATAGAGCATGAAATTAATGTCTACTATATTTTGAGTCTAATCATATTAGTTCTCCGCCATTAGCTATCAATTTAATTAATGATATTTGTAAACTAGTTATAAAACGTCATTTTACCTTAGGCAAGGATTTCCTGAATCAATACTAATCGAGAATAACAAAATATTCTCCCTAATTACTTTAGGGTACTGAAACATATCTTTATCACGCAACTACCTCCATATTGTTCATGTTAAATCCAATAACCACCGATTAAACGACCCATGATTAAATAGATCATAAGTAGTATTCAAACTTAGTAATCCCCATACAAGATAACTTTGATAACTTCAAGTCAAAGGATCACTTATACAATCATCATAATGAGAATTCCGTATACATATAAGTAATGTTCTAAATGGATTTCTCATATAGGGTCTGCTCAGTAAACATGTTCTCTAACAAACACCCACACGTTTGTTTAAGTATCTCTATACTTTAGCCTATGAGATCAACTATTTCCTTTATAAGGAAAAACAAAATGTGTGCTAGCCTTTTTACATTATATTAATGTACAATCTTAATAGAATAATAATTAGGAACATTTAGGAATAATACATAAATGCAATATGAATCTCATAATTATAATCTCATTAAAATTTCATTTGTAATGTACAATTATCCTACGGACTTTATCATATACTTCTAAATATGTACAAGATAAAGAATGATAATTTGTCACTAAACTATAACCAAAGCAATTGGCTGTAAGGTATAAACCAACACTTTCAACTCCACTCTTTAGTTTGTGGTAAGCAAGTCCAACAAGTGTAGGAATAGGACTAGTAGACAGAGATTGTGCCAATTCACAGTGATAATCTAAATAAATATAATGCCTACGTAATTTAGAATTAAGGAGTATTCATATATATGTTATGTTATGTACAGTTATACATGTATAAATAAATATTATGTAATTTAAAATTTTGTGGGAAAAAATATAATTGTATGATTGTAGATAAAATTTTGTCATAGAAACGAGATAAAAATATAATAGTTGGAATATTTAGAATGAATTAATAAAATAAGTAAGTTAAAATTAAAATTTTAAAATTAGGAAATGTATAGTAACGAAGGAATTAAAAAGATAAATGCATGAAATATGTGAGTGAATATTGTGAAATTTATATGGAGGAAAAGATAATTAGTTTAGTAAAAGTTTAGGTAAATAAATGTGTTATAATATTTTAGTACATAGTTAAAAAATAAAGAGAAAATTTTGTTAAAAAGTATACAAATATAAGGAGTTATGACCTGATTATGATTTAAAAATTTTAAGGAGTTATAGGTGTGACACTTTTGATCTATGGAAAAAATAAAAATAAAACTTTAAGGGAATCAGAGAGCATTTATGAATATGTTATGTTATGAATGACTAAAGATGTATAAATAAATATAGTTAATTTTAAAATTTGTGAAAAAAAAATTAAAACATGTGAATGTGGATAAAATTTCTCGGGAGAAAATAAGTAAAAATATAAGAGTTAGAATATTTAAAATGAATTAATAAAATTAGTTAGTAAAAATTAGGAATGAAAAAATAAAACAAAATTTGGAAATGTATAATGTAGTGTATTTGTTATAAATGGATAAAATATACAGAATAAATAAATTTATTATAATATTTGAGTAAAAAGTTCAAAAATAAAAACAATCGACTGAAAGCTAAATCCCTAAAAACCTAATGGTTCAACGCATTTTCAATTCGTCCGCACAACCAAATATCACGCCCGCGGGACACAACCAGAGTAGACTGGTGACGACACAACTCAAGTGACCTTCACAACGCATCAGATGACATTTTCAGGTATGTAGCAACGACAACGACATTTGAGAGAAACGATTTGACCACCTTTATTTCTGGTATTCGAAGTGTGTACCGTACCTAGGTGTTTCAGATGCCAGACCTGTGTCAAAGACAGAGCTGCAGCAGACTGGTGAAGACGCAACACAGGTATAACCTTTCCTTTTATTTATTATACATTGTATCGTAGAAAAACAAATAAAAAATGGAATTCTTAAATAAAATAACATTTACTTCTTAACTGGCACATAATGCTTGTATCGAGTACCAAAGACTTGTAAGTTATCTGCAGTTGTGTTTTTACACCATTGTAACTTTGTTTTATTGTTTTAGGTCAGGAAAGAAATAGGTAAAAACTTATGTTTTAACGAATCACAAGTATATTTATACCGTGACCTTAATTGCTACTCAAGTAGACTAACGATATTAAGTATGCCTCGTATAAGATTCTCGGCATCTTAATCTTCTCAACCGGATGATATGCCTATTTTAGGTAATCCTTGTCTTCAATTTGAGAGTCGTGAGAGCCAGTTGAGGTATGCAACTTTCAAATATCGTCAGATTATTTTGAATAGATTTATTGATCATGAAGATATTATTGAATTAGGAATATCAAACCAAGTGAATGAATTGTTGCATAACATAGGATGGGATAGATTTGCTGAATTTAGAAAAAATTCGTACGTTGAATTAACTCTAGAATTTTTTACTATTTTATAATTGATCTTTAATGATGATGGCATTGTGAATAATATAACATTTAGATTGATGAATATGCCGCATGTGATTACTTTAGATGTACTGAATAGTATATTTGGATTTTCACATAGTGATTTATATGGCTACCATGATGATTTTAGGCCTATAAAATTTTGGAATGAAATTACTAATTCAAGAAACGTTTTTTCTCCAAATAGGTCTAAATCTTCTGCTTTAGTAGACACTAGCCTTCGCTATCTTCATAGGTTTTTAACTTCTACATTATTCGATAGAGGAGATAGCCAAGGTGCAATCTCTAAAGCAAAATTGTTTGTGTTGTGGTGTACGGTGCATACTTAACAATTTAATGTTGGTACATAGTTAAGTATGCATCTAATTGATGTGGCTAAAGTTAGAGCTGGCAAAATAGTAGTTGGAGCATTTGTCACCAAAATTACAGAGCATCTTGGTTTACTAATTGAGAGAATAGTTATGCAGTTAGTTTCAGGCAACTCTAGTTTAGACTTGTAATCGTTAGTGTGTATGAAGATTGTTAGGCAACAAGGTGATCGTTATGCTTTTGTTAATGACAACATAGCAGAAAGCTTCAAGTAGTAAGCATAGTCGCATTGAAGTAGCTAAAGTTATATAAGAGGATGATGTTTTGCCACCCGAAGCTACGCATTGGAACATTGCACCTACTTCTATTGAATATCAATCATTGCTCAATCAACTTATTGCATTTAAACGGCAAACGAATGATAGATTCGACAAGATTGAGGCTAGCATAGTAGAGATGTGGAATTTCCTAGTGAATTTAAAAGCTCGTTCCAAAAAACGTCCACCTTCATCTTACTATTACATTTCTCTCTTTTTCTTTTTATTATTTTTTGTTTGTCGTTAAACTATTTTTAGTTTTATTATTTGTCTTTATTTAGGATGTTTGCATCATAGATCCTTTAATTATTTTCTTATGATGTTGACAGTATATGCTTGTACATTGCATGTTTGTTTTGTTGTTTAATAGTTAGAGATGCATGGTTATTAAATGAACTTGACCGGGATTATAAATGCATAATACGAGTGAATTAATATATTTGCATGCTTAAACTGATTGACTTGGATTTTAATTGAAAGGATATTAGCTTATTGTGATAGATGAATGAGACCTTCCTTTGGTAAGAATTTGAGCTTTTTTGAGATATTAAATACCAATTAAAAGTATTCATTGTTGAGAGCATTCTTTCATGGTTAAGCAAATCTAGAACTTGCTTGCAAATACTAGTCGAGATTACATAATCTTATGCAAACAATGAAGTGATGAAGGCATTTAGGATTTATTTTGATAGCTTAAAAAGCCACCATGATATTATCCTTAATGAGCTCCCTTGAGCTTAAATGAAACTTTTTTTTGGTTAAAAAGCAAATTATGAGCCTTGGCCTATTTATCTCTTTTCATTACATTTGCCATAAGGGCAAGTTGAGCATTTAAAAGATATAATTGACTATAAGGAATAATTATGGGAGAAGCATAGCATATAGTTAGGTTATAAGTTAAGGGTGGGTTGGGTTGTAATAATTTGCGTTTGTTGTCCACATTTTTCCCTTTTTGAACTTATGTTGTTGTAAATTGGGAAAAAAATCAAATCATATCAAGTTAAAAAATGAGAAAAAGGAAAAATAAGGGAGAGAACCAAAAAATGCAAAGGAAAAAAAGAAAAAAGAAAGAGAAATAAAAATGAAAAGAAAGGGGAGATGGGAAAAGTAGGGGAGATTGATAGAGTTAAGTTTGTAGTTGAAAAGAAAAAATTGTATGTTTTATGTTTTATTGGTTTGTATTATTTTGAATGTTCAATTAGTTCTATGGTTTAAAGCTTGGTTTTATCTTTTTTCCTATCTTTAGCTTGGCCCTATTACAACCAAAATAAAGACCTTCGAATTAATGTTTGTGTTCGATATTTAGTAGTGAAGATTGGATTAGTAAGCAAGCTTATAGAGGATGCTTAACATGAAATGAATAATAAATGAATATTTATGAACTTTGAATACGTGACAGAATGGAAAGTAGACTGAGTGTCTATCACACTTGTTAATGGTCTTTCAGTTGACGTACTTGTTAATTATGGTTTGTGAAGAATAGTTTGTTCATGAATTATTATGAGTTTCAAAATCTTAAGTTGTGTTTATTGAATCGCTCTTTGACATCTTTAAATGAGAAAATAATTTGTTGCCATTATTAATTTGTTTTTTTATTTGTGTTTTCGTAGTTTAGTATTTTTGGTTTTGGTTGAGTACAAGTATAGTTTAAGTATTGAGGTATTGTTGTCGTTAATTTTGTCTAATTTGGCTTCTTTTTATATGTTGAAATTTGAATGAATCCTAATGAGATTATTTTGCAAATGAGGGATGAAAGGGCATTAATCTTAACTCATTTCATCACATTTGGAGATACAGATGAGATGCAGAGAAAGGAAGAAGAGAAGAAAATCAGAGAAAGTTAGTGAAGAAGAAAGAGCGTTGATAATTAATATATGTGTTATGTGTATGCATATTCAATTCTAAATTTATTTTCTATTTATGTGGAAATATTTTATTTCTGAGTGGAAGCTTTTGCTTCTTAAATAGTTTTAGTTTTGTTGCGTCATTGTAGATTTTGATGCTTATGTAGTATTTGATCTCTTTGTGATAAGGTTTTACACTAATGTGTATGTTTAATTGATAGTCTTAGTGTAGTTTTAGCGAAAGATAAAATCAAAATAGTTAGCCTTATAGTTAATTTGATCTTATTAAACTTTGTAAGTTTGATGCAGTGATAGGTAGGCAAATAGGAGAGAATGATTCAGATGTCCCGGAGGAGGGAGAATAATATTCTAGGGTTAGACTAATATAAATTTGATAGAGTAATAAAAGCAAATGGATAGATCACAGTTGCTTTATAATTCTTGCGTTTAGTGACTTTTAGAGTTAAGTTTAATTGTTGAGTTAATAGATATTTAGAAAAGAAGAATCAGTTAAAAATTGTAAATTTTGAAATGGTAATACGTCCATCAAGTATTTACAATAGATATTGATTGTTTATATTGCGGTACATGCTACGTAGTTATTTATTTTATATTTGCAAAATAATATTGTAAAAAGGGCAGGTGAATCTACGATATCAGGCACATTTCTTAGTGAAAAAGGGTTGTATATAAAAATAATAGATGTTCAAGACAGAAAAGGTAAATTTTTAGTTTGTTGTATACACTTTCAAATTGTCAAGAGAACAAGGTAAAAGAAAATATCTAACAAGCTTTCATTTGTGTAGAAATAATTCAATCCTATGTAATATCAACAGGACTGTTCAAATCAGACTAACATTTTTACCTTCTAAAGGTATGGGCAAAATTTTTATTATGTTGTTTCTGTAGTTACGGGAATCTATTTAATAAACATGTGATAGGAATTAAAATGCAACAGAAAAGAAGGCATGTTAAAAGGAAGCAAATCAACAAAATGGTTTCTTTTGATATGTTGAAATTTGTATAAATTTTAAAGTAATTATTTTATGAATGTGGATGAGTTTAGTAAAGAGAATTGTGATACGTAAGTCATGATTATGACGTACATTTATTGTTAAGTCACAATTGTGACTAACATTCACGATTGTGACTTATTTTATAACCATGACTTAGTTGTGCACGGTTGTAACTTATTAAGTCACAAGTGTGACTTAACATAGGACAATGGTATATATGTGGCATCAGGTTGAAGGGGTATGAATCACATTTGGTGACATAGAGAAGATATAGAGAAATAAAGGAAGAAGAGAAGAAAATAAGAGAGAATATGTGAAAAAGAAGAAGTAAAGAAAGGTGAGTAAAAAAGGAGAAGTTGAAAAAGGTGAAGGCAGTGGACTAATTTTGGCAACGATAGTCAGATGATACATAAGAGGAAGTTTTTTTTCCTAATCAAAGGTAAAGCACATAAACAACCCCAAACCACCATGCAAGTATTCACAATTTTGTTATAGGTTTCCCAAGACTATTAAATTAGGAGCTAAAAATGTAAAGGAATAGTAAATCCAAGTACAAGCGAGAAACATATGAAAGGCTTAGCAGAAGAAGTTCAAGAAAAGAGGAAATTAAAGTACAAAAGTTACATGCTTATGTTGTTTGACGTACTATGAAAAAATTATATGACAATTTGGGTTTTTTGTTGTTGTCATCATCATCTACATTTGAGGTTGGTGTGGGTTCATGGTCGCTGAATCTTTTGGGAAGACATTGTCTTACTCTTGAAGAAGAAACAAGAACATCTTCTAAAAATATAAAAAAACCAAAATATATGAGCCATAGATTATAAAAGTGAACATTACTTTTTTTTTATAAAAATGATGAGTAAATAAATAATAGATGATAATATAATTCACCAAAAAAGAAGTTGACGTAGTTTGATCAAGATAAAAATGAAAAAATTAATTGAATAAATAATGATAAATACCTAAAATAGGTGTAGGTGTAATTTCAGTATTGTTATTTTGGTCATCAGTTGAAATGTCATCATCTTTTTTAATTGAAGTTGAACCCTTTTTTAATTCAGCATCATCAGTTTGGCAGAAATAGATAACAGTAAAGTGTTGTCTTCCATCTGGTGGGTGGATGTGAACAGGTTTGATATGAACAAAAAAGGTCTTAGTTTGTATGTACCTTTTCTAGAGGAAGTTCGATACTCTTGTTATGGGAAGGCAAAAATGTAGATCATTAGTCATATGATAAAGTTGTCATAATTCTTGTTATTAAATGTAAATCTATTTATAGTAAGTAAAAAAAAATAACCTGGTGATAAAATTGCATTGCGTCAATTGCACTGAAGTTTAAGAGGGTTTCACCAAGTTTGCTAAAAATAAAAGTTATGATAGTTCCTGTTTCATCAGTTAAATCAATATCATAGCGTCATTTGCATTTGCAAACAAAAGTTAATGAGAAAATGTATGCTACTTGATATACCAATTCATTTACAATAAAAGCTTATTATAAAAGAAAGGAGATTATAAAAAACAAATTAAAATCAGAAATTTCTGAAATGCCTAACGGGCGTGACATGTTAAATCACTCCCGTGAGAAGGGCTCATGGGCGTGACTTAACATTAACTTATTACATACAACAATTCATCATATCATATATTGTTCTCACAGGTGTAAGTCACGCTTGTTATGTTGGATGAATATTTTAAGTCTTCCCTTCATTCATTTGGTTGTTCATTCTCACAGGTGTAAGTCATGCTTGTTACGTTGGATGAATACTTTAAGTCTTCCCTTCATTCGTTTGGTTGTTGACAACATTAATTTCCCAACAAATAAGTTGTATCACAAGAAAAGGCAGAAAATTGAAAAGAAAAAAGGGAAAAAGAAATGCCTGGGTTCAGCTAGGAGTTTCTCCCTGCAAGAATTACAATTGAATGTAATTCCATATGTAGCAGCTGTTGAGCAAAAACATTTTTTGCAAGCCATATACCTATACTTTTGCAAAATGTGTTAAAAAAAATATGAACTTTAATCCATGTAGTCTGCAAATACATAGATAGATTTTTGTTAGAAATATTAATATAACACAAACAATGTGTAAGGCAGTGTTGAGTGTAACTATGCAACACAAATTACTTGTTTTATGCTCAAAAATCGTAAGTGTACAGGTCGTGACTTGTAGTTAAAAAGCAGATATCGATCCCACAGGACTTGGTGCCTAGACACTACTTAATTCAAACAAAACTTTGTTTAAGAAACAAAATTATTTAATACAAATAATATGGAAAATTAAATTAAAATTAAAAGACTAATAATGAACATGGAACAATACCACAATGTAGAAAAATCGAAATTCAAGAATCTAAAGACTAGAGATTCCTTTTTTCCTATTTTGCCTCCCTCCTATTTTATTATGTCTCAGCTAAGATTTTGGAATGTATTAATTACCCTCTCTCAAGGTATAATTAATTGTCCCTAATTAAATTAAACGGAATCAATTGAACGATCTCTCAACCTACCCAATGACTCCACCAATTCAACTAGTTATTAAACTATCCTATGGTTGATCAATTGAATTCGTCGAGATCTCTCTTCTAACTAATCGATTGACGTGATGATTGCAAGTATATAGGTCACCAACTCTCGTTGTACAATCCTACACAAGTAATCGTACTCTCTCGAATTGTTTCAAGATAACAAATAAAGTCAACAATCATCAAAGATACTTTCATTCAATTTAATAAAATAAGAGTTTTAACAAAATAGTTCAAAAGCAATCCCTAAAACTAAATCAACCAATCATGGTCTCCATAACATCATCAACACACAAATAATCCGTCTTACAAAGATTAGAAGAAAAAAAAACTCAAAAAATTGAATAAAAGAAACTTCTTATCTTCTTTGCCAAAATCTGGAATTTTGGATGTTGATGTGCTATTTTCCCTAATCTTGATAATAATCCTTGAATTCAATTCTTCCTCAAGGCTAAAAACTTGTATTTTTCACTCAAGGAAGCTCTTTCTACAAAATGGTTTTGTCTCCTATTGATCATGGAGGCTTTATTCTCTTTTAATAGTCCCCAAAACCCTAAGTTTAATGAAGTCCCGCATAGTGACTCATATTATAATTCCCACAATCGTGGGAATTGACATGATTCCTATGATTATGGGAATTTGCAACAAAGAGCCTCCTAGTCTCTTCTCCTCTTTGATCTCTAGCTCAATCTCCAAGTTGCTCAATCTTCCTTCCTACATAAAAATAGTCAATTCTTACCCCAAATTAACATCAAACACAAAAGAACAACAATAGAAATCAAACTAAATGAAAACATACAAAATGAATCATAAACTACAATAATAATCAACAATTATATAAGAAACACATGCTGATTACTTAGAAAAACATGGAGTAATGCATAACTATTAACATCCCCACTCTTAAATCTTTGCTTGTCCCCAAACAAAATAAATACAACCAATCAATTCTATCACTTCATTTTCATAAAGATCAAAGCATACAATTCCTCAAATTTAAGAAAACTCAAATATTAAGTTAATAAACATATCATGACTACTTTTTCATTGGTGTACATAAGCAAACTCAACAATTAGCACCATCACTCAAAGATAAGTGAAAATGCAAAATGAACCTCTCGATTTTCACTCATTTCTCTCAAATGTTTGATGGTTAGTATTTTTCTCAAACTTTCTATAAGAAACTACACTACCATAGGTTTGCTAATACACCAATTCTCCTCTATAATGATTGCATGTATAAATAAATCAAAATGACTTGTTTAGGGTTGTAATGTGGTAAGGGTTAAGGTGGATAAAGAGGGAAAAATGGTCTAGCATAAGCATTCGTAAAGTAAAAAGGGGATAAAAAGGGATAACAAAACATAACTCTAAAATATACAAATGTAATTATTATTCTACACTTATTGATGCTACTTCTTCCTTTTTTCTTTTCTTTTTCTTTTTCTTTTCAACTTTTTTTCTTTCTTTTTCTTAATACATGAAAGAAATATGAATCAAAATTACACTGTAATCCACAGGTTGAAATATACTCAACTCATCTCTGTAAAATTTTCACAACGATCCCAACAAATTTATTACTTAATACTCTACTAAGATTGTGAATAGGTAGGTTAAAGAGGTCCAAGGTTTTAAATTTTTGGGTGTTTTAAAGAATCCAAAGGTTAGGGCTCTACGAGGGTAGCAAGGGATAATAAAAGAGTAGGTCATTTAAGCTAAGGGTTAAAACAAAAGGGGCCTTAATCATCTATATTAAGCATGCATCCAGTAGACTCAAACTGATTCAAAGCAAGTTCTGAAGGTAATAACCTAAGGAAGTGTCACTCAGCAAAGAAATAGAATGACTATGGATGGATTCAAATGGCTCAATCCTCACATCGACTCAAATGAAAACTCATTATGCATCTCTACACTTCCTCTTTGCTCAAGTGTCAATTTATGACTAAGCTTATCTAACCAACTACTTTTCATCACTTTATATGTTCACTTTTTACTCAAGTAGCCTAATCTAAGTCCAAGCATACATTCAATCTAATTCTAACTAGCATGGAAGAATCTCATGGCAATATCCATCAAAATGATTCAAATGTGGTTCAATTGCTGACACAAAGCACATGATATGCCTAAGCATGCATCCTATTTAATAAAATGCAAACAATGCAATTGAGAAAGTCAATGTCACCTCCCCACACTTAAAGATCACATTGTCCTCAATGTGACATGTTAACCACCAAATAAGGGAAAATGACCTCAAAACAAGCAAAAGAAATTGAAACAAACAAACGACATCAAGCCAAACAAAAATGAAAGCAAACCAAACAAAAGAAAATGGCATGAAACCTAACAAAAGAAAATCACACAAATTAAAAGTAAAAGGGGTAAGAAAAGCTTATTGAGATGATGGTGGCGGCGATGTTGGCAAAGGAGCTTCAAAATTATTCCTCTGACAGAATTTGAGGAACCTCTTCTTCAAGCTACGCTGCTCTTTATGTACTTGCCACATTTGGGTGCAGAGTTGGTTGATTTGGAAAGTCATTTGTTGTTGGTTAGAGGCCATTTGGTCGAGGATTTGTTGAAATCGGTCGATCTTCGCTGGTGCACTTGGTTCCTCCTCCGCTGCTTTTTCTTCTAACTTCGGGACTACTCGGGATGTGGAAAGTCGGGAAGTGACTGTATTGGTGCCCCTCCTATTCCTCCTTACAGTACGCGTCTGAGGATTTCGGAGCTCCAAAATCTCAAAGCATCTTAAATACAATATGTCAAACATATCGTGTGACATTATGTGCACATCCCCCACATCAAGGTTATAAAACAGAGCTAAAGCAGTAACAACATGAAACATTCCAAAATATGAACTCTTTTTATTATCAACACTCACTATTAATCAAAAAATTCTAAAAGGCGTGTTAATTTTAACTTTTCGATCCATGCACCACAAAAAGAAAATTTCTTTGGCCGAGAATTTGTTACTTGCAGTTTTATTAAACATAGTTAAGCACATAAATTTGTGTAAAAGTAAATGCTCAGAACTACGAATTAAAGATTTTGGTGCATTCCTAAAGTCAATGTTTTCTTCCCCAGCCAGAGTTTTCCAATAATCATCTAAATAAAAATCAGCGTGATCATCTAAAACTTTAGTGTTTGGTAAATCAAAAAGACCACGCATGACAGTATAATCCAATTTGTAAATAGTACCAAATAACCTAAACTAGAAAATGTCCATTTTAAGATTATATCGGAGTGTAGTGAAAAACTTTATGGTCATTAGAGGGTGAATAGGTACGTCACACCGAACAAACCTAATTCCAACCTATGTTTAAGGCTAGCCGCTCTATTTTCTGCCTCACTCCTATGGTTTCTAACAATTCAAAATTAAAATACCTAGGAGTGACTAGTTCTCTATCCTTAAGGTCGCAGAAACATATACTACCTTCTTCCGAATAAACTGGGAAGGGGGAACAATAAACTATCATTAAATCACGCTTACCTTCACCGAAGGTTTCATGGTGCAATTCATCTGTCAGTTCAATCCGTTTCTGAGCCATCATTTTCCTTAGTGCCATTGTAAGAAGAAAATTTGTAAAAATAAGAGAAAGATGAGTGAATTCAATTTTTATAGAGAGAGAGAAAAATCTTACCCAAATTATTGTATTTTTTGAACAATTAGTGTATGAAAAGAGGAAAGGATTGTAAGATTTAAAGAAAATATCAAGAATCTAGAGGAAAATGAAGAGTTTTAGAGAGTGGAAGGAGAGAATTTCATGGGTAAGAGAGAGAAGGAATGAAAATTTGAAGAATGGGTGAAGGAAGAAAAGGGGAGGGAAACTTAAATTTCCCTCCAGATGGACGTGGGAATTCCCACAATTCTCACAATCATGGGATTTCTCTCCAGAAACTTTCTGAAGAGATTTCCCACAATTGTGGGATTCATCTCCATTCCCATGATCGTGGGTTTTCTCTCCAGAAAGTTTATGGAGAGATTAGACGAGGTGATTTTCACAATTCCAAACTTTCTTCCAAGCTTAGAATTATTTCTCCATGATCCCACAACCTACAAACACATCAAATTAATATTATCAAAAAGAATTTCAAAAAGAAAACAAGTTGAAATTCAAACAAAAATCAAATTGAACATCAATCAAACTCAATTCAAGCACAATCATAACTGAATAAATCAAACAAACAACTAGACAAAGACAACCAAAAGAAACTAAACATGCTAAATTAAGGTCATCAGCTTGACCATTCCTCATATATTCATGAAGAGTGGAAGATAGGAAAGAGATAACTTCCATTTCTTATGGATATGTCCCTCCATAATACAGCTTACAGCGATGCCCATTGACCTTGAATGTTTCCCCTTATCATCTTTCAGCTCCAAAGCTCCATGGGGAAACACTTGAAGAATTTTGAAGGGCCCATTCTACCTTAACTTGAGCCTTTTGGGAAATAGTCAAAGTTTTGAATTACACAAAAGTACCAAGCCTCCACTATTGAATTCCTTCTTCTTGATGTGGCCATCATGCCATTTCTTAGCCCTTTCTTTATATAGCTTGGCATTTTCATAGGCATCAATCACTTTTCTCCTGCCAGCTTCCAATCCATGTTCAATTTTTTAATTTCCCAATATGTTCTATGCTCCAACTGTTAGGCCCCTATTCTTTTTCTTACTAAATAAGCGTGTGTTCAGTCCTTTTGAGGTTGTTTTTGATTAATTTGTTTTGGTTAGGTTTTAATTAGAATGTCTACGGGTGGAGAAATTTTTTTTCCTAGATTTATGTAATTAAAAGGAGAAATTAAGATTAAGTTAGAAAGTTTATGGTGTTAGTTAAATTAAAAGAACAAGTTTGTGTATGGACAATTCAGGAAGATCACTTAAGTTGTTAAAGATTAAGGCTTATAAGGAGGGGTATTTAAGTCATTTTAGCTTCTTGTGAAAGAAAGAAAGAAAGAAAAGTTTGGTTTTGTCGTGAATGAAAGAAGAAGAACGAATTTTACAAGAAAAGAAAGGGGTGAGTTTCGGTTGAGAGTGAAGAGAAGAAGAGAAGAAGAAGAGGTTAGGGTTTCACCTTTCATTGCTTTAGAAAGGTGTTTTTGAGAGTTTATCAAGAAGGAAAAAGAAAGAGGAAGGTTTAATCTTCTATTAGAGACAAGAAGCAAATTCGTGGGTGAAGTTTTAAGGTGAGTTATTTTCGAATTTTTGATGGTTTTGGTTCAAATGGCTTAGTAAAAGCATGGGTATGGTTGTTCTAGGATTAATTAAATGCTTTTGTTTCCTTAGGTTTTTTCGATTTTGAATTTCTTGTGATTTTGGGGTTTTTTTGTTTTGAAAAAGAACAAGTAAGGCAAGAGGAGCTAGAGGAAAGGCCACTTGAACAAGCCTAAAGCAGGTGGGTGACATCTTAATAATTGAGTAAATAAGATAATTAATGTTTCTTTCCATAAATGCTATTTAATGCTTTCCAATGACTTTGAATTTATGCATTTATTACTTTTCAGATGGTTTAAAATCTTTACCATGTGTCTT
>JANQBM010795350.1:0-14307 GCA_025594535.1 Erythroxylum domingense | reverse complement strand
TTCCATCAGTAGATTACAGTAGCACCATATGAAATAACCTAGCATCTTTCCCAGCTTATGCATTTTATTTACTAGGCATATGTACGAAGAGGTCAAAGATATTTAAAGCAATAAAAGAAAACAGAAAGCATACAAACCGATGATTATTTTCCTCATAATTGCATTTAGATGACATAATTGAGTGTTGAAAACTAGAACTAAGGGCACAGATTAATGAACAAATAACTCAATCTTGGTAAAGGAACTAAAAGTAAACCCCACAATTTTGAATTAAAAAACTAAGAATTTTTTGAGTCGTAGATTTCAAAAGAATGATTTGTTTTGTAACCTAAATGAATTGACAACCCAAACATGAGTTCAAGGCCAAGAGCCTAATTACAAAGAAATAGTACGTAAGTCAGCAAGAGCATAATGCTTGATTTGAAGGATGACCACTGATGTCAAAAAGGCAAAGCTATGGATCCAAATACCTAAGTTACAGGTTACTAAAAGACTTTTATACGAGGGATTGAGTGTAGTAAAAGGTCAAACCATCATCCAAATATACTTGATCTAACCAACTTGTATTATGAGACTTCTCTGTTGGCTACCATCTTTCACTTTGATGATAAAGCAAACGCATGCAAGAGTGGGTGAATTATGTGCGATTTGAAAACTTTTGCAAGTTACTATCAATTTGCATAAACAATAGGTAGCATTTAAAATTTAAAATAAAATGAGCCTCTTGCAATTTGAAAACAACATTAGCTATAACGTGAAAATTTAAAAGTTAAGGAAGAGAAATAATGACACTGCCAATTTATACTAGTTCGAATTATAACCAAGCCTATGTCCAGTCTCCAAGTATCCAACTTGAGTATTTTACTAAAAATCTCCAAGTATAATTTGACGAGCCTCTCCAAACTCACAAGTATATCTTTTACAAGGTTCTTCAACCTTTCACATGAGTAGTATTTGACTAGCCTCTACAAGTTCTCAACAATTGAAAGTGAGATTTGCTCAATATGAGCTTCAATGATGATGATCTTTCTCAATAAAGTGTTTTCACTTTCTAAAGCATAGAGGGTATAAATTTCAAGTATTGATGCTACTGATTTATTTAAAAAAATATATGGTGGATAATTGAACGTAATATCTCTCCCTTAAATAGAAATTCCCTTTTACTAGTTGTTGCTTCAAATTTATCAGGGACTAACCGAATAAATCGACTTTGAATATGTTAAAACATCTTCCTCACTATCTTAGACAATATCTTCAAATATCTGGTTGTTTGGATAATCTTTTGATTGTGTCTCGAAGCCAATTGTCAGATTAGGTGAATAGCAGGTTCCTTCATCCATACAAAGACGAAAGGGACTATCCATTCCAGATTTTGTGGAACCATTTTTTATTTTTTAAATAAGGTTGTTAAGATGGTTCCTGCAAAAAAAATTCCTAAATGTTTATCCTTTCATTTCAAACAAATAACTAAATTATATAACCTCTTTTTATATCGTTATCTTTTTGAATAAATGAGATAATCTAGTTAAATAAAGCTGAATTTTTGAAATGTTATATTGTTGATTGTTATCATTAAAATCATTTAAATAAAAGCTTTGAGCTAACCGTCTCCCTCTTTTTGATGATGACAAACAATAAAAAATATATTTTCAAAAGATTCGAGTAACTATGAAGGATTTTGAAAAGTACCTTTAATCTTTATATGTCCTTACTTACAACCATGATTAGAAGGAACCCCTACTACCATTAACAAACTTAGATGCAAGCATATAGTTAAACATGTTAATATCATATTTCAAAACATAAAATCATTTCAAAATTAGCAAAATATATCATCTTTCATCTAATCTCTACTCTCCCCCTTTGTCATTATAAAAAAGAATGGAAAGAAATGTCATCAATACAAATATTCAAGCCATCACAAAATATTCAAGATTAAAAATTCACTAAATATTTAAGATAAAATATGATTTTCAAGAAAAATATTCCTTGAGAATGTCAATGAGGGTATGAAGTAGGATATTCATGTCATTGATTTGTCCTTGCATATAGGTCATCGTAGCATGCATTTATTCTTGAGTGAACATGATGTCCCTCAGCTATTGTTGAAACATAAGTGTGTTGGCATCTTTAGAGGTAACGGGATTCTGGCACTCTTATGAAGGTCCCATGACCTCTATAACTTGTTATGTCTTCTTGTCCACCCAATGTTATGTCTTCTTGTCCACCCAAGCATTGTTTTTTAGCTTGTGTCCAAATTGAAAGGGGATGGAAGAATGATATTTGGCAGACTCATACCATTTCAAATTATCAAATGAAACACCATAATGGGCAAGTATTTTCACCAAAACCAACCCATAAGGCAAACTCCCATTGGTGTTCTTATGACTTCCTTTATCTAACATAAATTGAATAATCATAGCAAGCAAATTCATTCCATTACCTCTATAATGGGCAAGTATTTTCATCAAAAGCATCCCATAAGGCAAACTCCCATTGATGTTCTTATGACTCCCTTTATCTAACGTAAATTGAATAATCATAGCAAGCAAATTCATTCCATTACCTTTGAGCAGATTGTAGATAACATAGATGTCTAAGAGACTACATATTTTAACAGAGATGCTTTGTAGGAAAATTGATGTGGTAGAAAGCAATGTTAGGCATCTTTGTAGAAGAGCTAACTGTTTACACCAAGGTCTTCCATCTTGGGTGTTTTCAGTATATAGATTGATGGATCAAACAATTTCTACTAGGTCTTGGTCAGTAGCATCCCATTTGTGAGAGGGAAATTCTATACGGCCAATAGGGGATATGTTAAGCAAATTTCCTAATATCTCTTTTGTCTTCAGAATTCACATTCACAAATTTTTCCATCAATAATATCTTTTCTTATGTGAGTGTAGAAAGATCTCAATAGCTCATTACACACAGTTTCATTCAAGGTAAGGAAATTATTCTGGCCTATTAAAACAAAGTAGGGAAAGATAACAATACCAATATTATCAAATAAGAGAGGAGGCAGAATATGCCTAGCAACCACCTTTTGCTTCTTGTAGTGCATTTTATATCTTGCTTCACCTTCCAGTGATTGAAAGGTTTTAAGAGGTGTTAAGGGCTCTCCTTTCTTTTATACAGAGATGGTCTTTTTCTTGGATCTTTTTATAGGAGCCATGTGAATTTCTTTGAAGAGAGGTTCCTCCTATGTAATAGGATCCTCTTTAGGCTCTTCAACGATAGGTGCCTTGCCTCTTTTTATTTTTTTTCAAGATGCTTCTGCTTGCCTTGGTTCGTCATTGGAGTTAGAGTTCTTTTCTTTTTCAACTAAAGGCTCTTTCTTAGCCTACTTTCTAGAGATACTAATTTTGGTTCGTGGTCTTCTGACCAAACGAACAGGTTTCTCTTCAAAATCATCATCAAAGATAATCCATTGTTTTTCAGAAAAATTTGGAATAAATAGACTAGGTTGAGGAGTTGATGATGGCCGTGGTGACGAAATTTAAGGAGTTGGAGTCAGTTTGTGTATCAGTGGTAGTGAAGGTGAAGGAGTGAACAATGGAGAATAATATCTTGTACTTAGAGAATAAAAGAGGGTATTTACTTTCTCCGGTATGATAAGCAACTTTCCCTTACTAGAAAATTTCTCTACTTCAATAGGCTCCTCTTTACTTAAAGAGTCCTCTTCTTCTTCTGACAAACTAGGGCTTGAGTTATTAGAGCTAGGGCTTTCTTCATCAGACTTATTTTGAGAGTCATATCTCTGTTTAGTCTTTAATTCACAGAGTTGGGTAGATGAATCAAAAATTGTCTCTTCCAATGATGACGATGGTGGCACATTCTTCTACTTTCTTTCATACATATGTAAGGCATTTTTCTATATGGATTTCCTTAAAAATTGGGACCTTTTTTCGAAGAGTAAGCAATGGGTTTAGTATGAGTTTTTGGTGATTTTGGTGTGGGTGACACGAAAGATTCAGGAACAAAATATTTAGGCTCTTGTTCATGGTGTAATATTTTTCCATGGCTCGAGGTGGGTTTGTTTCGGTTCTTCTGAGCTTTGGACTTCGTTCATGTCATTTCAAAGAAAGATGCTAGAAATTTTTGTTTTGAGAGATTTGAGAAAGGAAAAGTTAGATTGCAGAGAGAGGGAAGGAGCTTCAAGGGACAACGAAGATAAGTTGAAGGAAGGAACCGTTTTGAGATATGCTAAAAGGTTTCTAAAAGTGATTTTGTGTGAAGATGAAAGATCTCATATGTTCCCGTAAGTGTGATGCTTCTCGTATCTTCTATCAGTCGTGTACTGAAAATAGACAGTACTGCATGCGTGTTTTCAAAACATGAAACTACATTGTTTAGCAACTGCACCTTCTGAACAAGATTACTCTTCCCTTTTTGAATTGAAAGGAGCCTTCAAAGTAATACTATAGCAGGATCCTATTGATATCTTCAAAAGAAATAACATAAATTCTTCAAACATAATTAAATATCTGATAATCTGCACATACCAACCTCTTTCCTTAATAAACAGAATATATCTTTTGAAGGTAGTTTAGTAAAAATATCAACTACTTGATTTTTAGTATTAACATGTAATAATTTAGTAGTTCCTTCTAAGACATGATCTACAAGAAAATGATGTCTAACTTTTATATGTTTAGTCCTAGAATGATGTATAAGATTTTTAGATAAATTGATTGCACTTGTACTATCACATAATATGGGGATATGACTAAAGTTTTTTAAAAATTCCTAAATTTGATGTTTCATCCACAAAATATGAGCACAATAGCTAGAAGCTGCTATATATTTTGATTCAGTTGTTGAAAGTGTTATGTTATTTTCTTTCTTACAGGACCAAGAAACTAAACAACCACTAAGGAATTAATAATAACCACTTGTGTTTTTCCTCTCAACCTTATCTCCTATATAAACTGCATCCTAGTAGCTAACCATGTCATATGAATTTGTTTTTAGATACCATAGTCCAAAGTCCACAGTTCCAAGAAGATAACAAAAGATCCTTTTGACTACTTGAAGGTGGATTTCTTTAGGATTTGACTAAAAGTGCGCACAAAGACAGACACTGAGCATAATATTAGGTCTTGAACTTGTAAGATATAAAAGTAAGTCAATCATTTCTCTGTTTCTTGTCGCATTAGTATCCTTGTCTGCTCTATCCTTATCAAGTTTAGTTTCGATATGCATTGGAGTTCCCATTGGATTGACATCTTCAAATTGATATTTCTTAATCAATTCCTTTATGTACTTATCTTAACTAATGAAAATTCCTTTTTCTGTTTACTTGATTTGCAACCCAAGAAAGAGGGATAGCTCACCCATCATACTCATCCCAACCTCCCCCTATAATAAAGTTGAGAAATCTTCATAGAAAGATTGATTGGTGGCACCAAATATTATGCCATCAACATATATTTGAACTATGAGTAAGTCATTATTCTTTTTCTTAACAAATAAAGTTTTATCTACCTTTCCTCTTTCAAAAATATTTTTAAGTAGAAAGTTACTTAACCTATTATACCATGCTCGAGGAACTAGCTTTAGACTATACAAGGTTTTTAACAATTTTATCATATAATCTAGATGGTTGGCATTCTCAAAACTAGGATGTTGTTTAACAAACACTTCTTCATTAATATATCCATTTAAAAGAGTACTTTTGACATCCATTGGAACAATTTAAAATTTCTATAATATGTAAAAGCAAGTAAAATTCTGATAGACTCTAGTTTAGCAACAGGTGTATAATTCTCATCAAAATCAATACCTTCCTATTGGTTATAGATTTGAGCTACAAGTCTAGCTTTATTTCTTACGATCGTACCATTTTTATCAAGTTTATTTCTAAATACCTAATGTGTTCTAATGACTTATTTGTTTTGTGGATAAGGTACCAAATTCCAAACCTGGTTTTTGTTAAATTTTCATAGCTGTGCAACTTTCATTAGCAAGTGCCTCTTCAATAATCTTTGGTTCTAATTGTGAAACAAAAGCAATATATTTGTTTTTGAAGGATGCTCTTGTTCTTAAACCTTCTGAAGGATCTCCCAGAATATACTAAATGGTATCAAGATATCTTCATTCTCTTGGTGTCCTTCTGCTTTGAATGTTTAGTGTTCGTTATTATATAGGTGCCTATTGTTGGAGAAGGAGCCTTCTCTATCCTAACTTCAGAAGGTCCTTCTTAATCGTGTGAATCTGAAGGCATTACTAATGTAGTTTGATTTTATGGTGTATCATTAGGGACTAAAGAATGCTCTTCATCGTTTGATTCAACTGTTGCTACTGAAGGTAATGCTTCATCAAATACTACATGTATTGATTCTTTTATCCTTTTAGTTCTTTTGTTGTAAACTCTAAATATTTTTCTAGTACTACTGTATCCCAAAAAAATGGCTTTGTTAGACCTTGCATCAAATTTGTCAAGTTTGTACTTACCATTATTCAACACAATACACTTGTAGTTAAAAGCTCGAAGTTAGGAAACATTTGGTTTTCTTCCTTTCCATAACTTATATGGGGTCTTTTTGAGAATAGGACTTTTAAGGCACATGTTCAGAATCTAACAAGTAATAGACATAGCTTCTGTATAATAGCCATGAGGTAGACCACTTTCACAAAGCATGGTCTTAGCCATATTGGTACGGGTCCTATTTTTTCTCTCAACAACTCAATTCTACTAATGAGTCCTTGGACATGAGAAATTATGAGTTAAAACGTGTAGAAATTTCAACGTCATCAAACAATAATGTAAAGAAGGTGAAGAAAGATAGACTTGAGTTCAAACAGAATGGTGGGAGTTTATTAAACAATAATTTGAAATAGCAGCAAAAATTTAAAAAGGTGAAAGGAAGGCAAAGAAGATAGAATGTCATGAATGTCAAGGATTCGAGCATGTATAAGCATAAAAGGAGAAAAGGAGTCTTATACTAGCACTTAGAGTAAAAACGAATCTAAAAGTGAGTACAACAATAAAGAAGAAATTGTGAATAATCATGTCGTGTTGGTTGCATTCGAATGCTTCAGTGCTAAACTTTAATTTAGATTGTTAGGCAGTGAGTCAAAATTCAAAAAGGAAAACATTTGCAAGGCCTAGAAGTAATGTATGCCAAATGAGTGAAAACATATAAGAAAAATAAGAAGCTAAAGAGGGAGAATTCAATCGTGAAGGATGCCATTCAAGATCTATAGATGAAGTTATTGTCAACAATAGATGAACTTGATGAAACAAAGCTAAAACTGGTCAATATCAAAAAAGAAATAAGAATGTTGAACGGTGGTACTGAAAAGTTAAAACAATTGCTAGAAATTAGTAAAAATAAAGGGGACTTTCAAGTTATTGGTTATAAAGGTGAATATTCTAAGTTAAATAATGGGCAAAATGATGAATATAGATTTTTAAAGGAGAAACTTCAAAGAGAAACCAAAAGCTTATGACTACATGTCACTTTTGTGGTATAAATAGGACAAATTGCTACAATTTGTTATAAATGTTGTTTCAAAAGGCTCAAAACAAAAAATCCAAATAATCATTGAAAAATTTTCAGCATCAACCAACGTTACCAAACCAAACTTGGGTTAGAAAGAATCAACTACACATATTTGTGGCTCTAAAATCTATGCTCGCTAACTCTTATAATGGATGGTATTTTGATAGTGGGTGTTCACGACATATGACAGGTGAAAGAAGCTACTTGATGGATTATCAAAGTTGTATGGATGGTTATGCTACTTTTGGTGATGGAAAGAAAGCTAAGGTAATTGGGAGAGGAACCTTTTGAGTGGATGGATTGCATCACTTGAAAAATGTGCTCTATGTGAATGAATTAAAATTCAACTTAGTGAGTATTAACCAACTTTGTGATGATGAGCTATTAGTTAAGTTCACTAGTGATGGATGTAAAGTAGTGAACAAAAAAGGAGAGTGTTTAGTAAGCGATAGAAGATTGGCAGATAATTGCTACATGTTGCAGGCTATTACTTATTACAATTCAGTTGCATATGATAATATGACTCTATGGCACCAAATGATTGATAAAGTGGTAAAAGAAAACCTTCAAAATCATCCTCACACATTAATACTAGAAACTATCCATATCCATAATTAGTTGTTACTAGAAAAGAAACTAACTAGACAGAGGGCCAGTTGGTTACTTCTAAGGGAGAAATTAACCAGACATCCGACAGCATACCCCAGACATCTGATATCAAAGATAATGTGACGAGGAATAAGTCAGGTTTGAATTTCTTCGAGGAGCACTGAGACTATGTGCTTTATATTTTTATGTATATTGACATTGTTTATTAAAAAATAATAATAAGTATAAAAAAAGTTTGATGCCAAGGTAAATTTGATGTGAAAATAAGGCTCTGCTTAATGATTTGAGAGTTCTACTTCTAGATTTTGATTTACGGAGTTATGTCAAAGAAAATGTTAACGCTTGGTTAGAGACTTGTAGGAAGATTCTGGTTTTCTATAATTTGGGTTTTTCAAGTTTTATCTTCATTTCTCTCTTTATCGTGGGCTCTATAAGTTTGGGCAATATGCTTTCACTAGAAATTTGGTCATAAAATAAGATTTATAGAAAATGTTTTATGTGCGAAGATCGTTATTCACTTGCATGGCACTAGTACGAAATTGTAGGAATGATTTAATTGTCTTCTCAATATTGGGATTAGTTTCTTAAACTTCTATAGTATGATTAATATATAGAGCACCAAGGATTATGAACCAAAGCCCAAAAATGAAAATTGGGACAGTGTAAGAAGAACAAAAGTTCTTTGGAGCATTGTTGATTTAAGCTATCCTTGGCAGTTGCATTTCCTACATATGCGCTTGAATGATTTGGACTATTTGATCATTGTTTTTGTGAGGAAAAACGGGCAGTAAATTCATCAATTGTGTAGTTGTGTTTTTGGCATATTTCGGTAATGTCACATATACTCGTTTGATGATTTTTGTGGCTGTTGTACGTGGGATTCTTCAATGTTTATTTCAAAGGTTCACAGCAGAATTTTTGTTGGAAGACTTTCTATGATTTTGTGTTAATGAGGCTACATATATAGGCAGTGTCTTTTTACTCAAAGTGTTCCTTTGTTTATGTCTCTATTGGTTTAGTCATTGGGTTATTATTCTTATAGTTATTAACGTTCGTTATTGCAAAAATCCTTTATTGAGGGTAGCATGAGATTATCGTGTTATTAGGTGTGAAATACTTTCACGAGGTATGAGTACAAGTAGGCAACGTCAAAGAGTGAGTGGTGTGACTCAATAAAACCTTGTATAAGACTATTATATCACAGTGAAAGTTGATTAAGTTGTGTGAGGACCAAGCAGATGTAGGTAGGGTGTGTCGAACTGCGTTACCAAATTTCTTATAATGAGTTATTTTTTGCATATTTGATTTTTATGTATTAGATTTAATTCTGAAAAAATTCACAGTTGCTAACACAGTTGTTTTCTACTAAGCAATCGTTAAGTTCAGTTGAAAGCAATTGTAACAAAACATATACATTGTAGAATTACAACCTTCAGGTGTTTCAAGAATTGTTAAGGTTGTAATGAAAATCTTATATGCAACGAATATTCTTTTTGTTGGTATAATTTAATATTATTTTCCTTTTCATATACAATACTTCAAATTATCAGTTATTTTTATATAATAAATTAAAAATATAAATATAAATATTATATACAATAATATGAATTAAAAATGCCATAAATAATTATAATAAATATTATATAATATTTTGTTAAAATGTTTATTAAAAATTTCACTGCATTTTACAAAACGTAGCTAAAAACATTTAGTTACATTTTCAAAAGCATAGGTAAAACCTTATGACCTCATTTTTAGAAACGTAGCTAAAAACTTTGAAAAAGATGTTGATATATGATAAAGCAAAGTAACCAATTAGAGCCTTAAATAATTGAAAATCCAAAACCCCAAAATAAAAATCAGTGATAATTGGACTGTAGAGTTCAATGAATAAGAGAAATTGAAATTCTAAAAGTATACATTTCAAAGAGAATCCATTAGTTAAAAAATTGATGTTATCTAGTATTGAGCATCCTACATGATCTCTTAAGTTTCTTGGTGAGCTCTTAACTTGATTGAAGATATTTTTTTATCTTCTTAAGATTTATAAAAAATAAATTTTTAGTTGATAAAGAGAATAACTTGAATTTTAATATTTAAACTAAATTTAATTTAAATTCAAACATTTGAAAGTGTTGAAAAAGAATCTCAATGTTTTAAAGTATATTTATTTGAACTCTAAAATTAAGTTACATTAGCTTTATTTTGGGATTATATGATTTTTTTAATTATTTGTGAATCACATTTCTTGGTTGGACATCCTGAGTAACAAAAGGGATAACAACATTATCCTTCTCTTCTCAAAAAATTATTTACTTTTTTATTAGAATTTTAGAAATTACTCCCTTAATTCCCTAATTTTTCATTTGAAAGTAGAAACTCCAATGAACTCTATTGTATATTTATGGGCATAGTTTTCTTTTGAAATATGAAACATTGTATTGGAGGTTAGTTTGACATCATGTACAAATTCTTAAGTAACAAGATAAAGAATTTTGTGCACTGTTGATGTTATGAAAGTATAAACTTTTGTTTAAATTTGAAGTTTACTTATTTTTTTAGTACTAACAAATAATATTTGCATTGAATATTAGTTTTGTTTTTTTAATTTTAGAATAAGATGCAAAAGTTGTTGCAAACATCAATGTCTAAGGAAAATGACACAAATATAGAAGACATTTGCAACAAGGTGTTAGGTGCACGATCTGAATATATCAAAGGTCTTAGATTTAGCCCTAAGTCAATTGCTTCCTCATCATCAAGACCAACATACCTTCTTAAAGAGGAAAACAAGTTGCTTAAAAAAAAGTTGGCCAACCATGAAAAGTACTTTAAAAAATTACTTAGCCTAAATTATGTGAACAGTGAAGATGAAAACGAGGCCGAGTGATTAAGCTAATCTCTCTATTTATTATTTGAATATAAGTATTTTTAAGTTGTAATTAAAATCTTGTATACGAACAAATTTAATGATATTTTATTTTTTATATACAATGCTTTAAATTATTAATTATTTTTGTATAATTTTTTACAGTAAATTACCAACAAAAAGAAAAGTAAATATTATATACAAAAATATGGATTTAAAATGTCCCAAATAATTATAATTCAACATGGTATATCATTTCGTTAAAATTTATATTAAAATTTTGACTATATTTTACAAAACATAGCTAAAAATATTTGGCTATGTTTTTAAAAACGTAGGTAAAACTTTTTGACAATATTTTTAGAAACATAGCTAAAAACCTTTGGATACATTTCCGAAAAGATAGCTAACAATTTTTAGCTATGAAAACTAAACGCAGACAAAAGTATTGGCGATGATTTCAGAAAATGTCATTAATAGTTTTTCACTACAAAATTAAAGTGTAGGAAAAAACTATTAGCGATGATTAGCTAAAAATTTCATCTATAATTTTTAGCTACGGGAATTTGGTGACAAATATAACTCATTGTTAATTACTATTAGCGAAGAATTTAAGACTTTTAGAGATGGTCTTTTTCGTAGCCAAATGTGATTTCTGTTGTAGTGTGTCTTCACATTCTATAAAGTTGAATCAATTGATCCATTGCATTTCTTAATGTAAAACTTATAGGAAGATATTTTGATAACAAAACCTATAATATTTATTCCATAGTATCACTTGTACCACCTTTGAATTAATACTATTGATTATTGAAAGTGACATGTCGTTTCAATATGTTTTCCTCAACATATGTTACTTTTCAAACATTATATCATTGAAGGTTACCTGAGACTTTCTTTAAAGGGCGTGAAGCTACAAAAATCTTCATTCTCAAGTTTTTCATCCTCTAGTAAGCTCTCTTTATGAAGTTCCATCATCTTCTTGTGAACTAAGGTGACTTAACTGCATGTACCATATCACAGTATTATCATTCTTGTGTTATAAGGATTGAGAAACGACCTTCAATATTCCTATCACATCTCCTATTAAGATATACATGCCATATTGTAATTTTCCTTTTATAATAAAAGTGCCTCTTAAGTTGTTAATCATCACTAGAGAACTTATACTCTTGACTATCAAGATACCTATGGAAAATATATTCTTGGGTTAATTATAAAATAATCCCAAACTTTACTTAATTTTACAATTATAGCCCCAGCTTCAAAAAATGATAATAAAATGCTTAAACTTTCAATTTTTTCAATCCTAGCCTAACTTTAATTTCTCCATTAAGTTTGCTAACGTGACCTATCACGTGCCTAGAAACCCTTAATAATTAACAAAATAGCTATCGATTAATAAAATGACGTCGTTTAATCACATAACCAAATGATGTTTATTTAAAATGACCTAAATCAATCTGTGACACTCAACTCTAAAGTCTGAAGTCTCACCCCCTCAGTTCATTTGTTCTCCCGACTATTACCCCTTCATTTTTAGTTTATGTAGCCTCCTCCCTTCGTTATCTGTTTGTTCAGTTGATGCCCTCAACCTTTAGATGCCCCAAGCTACTCTCAAATCGCAGCGTACAGATAATAAAGGGAGGAGGCCACATAAATTGAAAATGAAGGGGGTGAAAGTTGGGAGAACAAACTGAATCAAGGGGGTGAGACTTTGTACATAAAAGTCGAGTGTCACAAATAAATTTAGGTCATTTTAAATAAACAATGTTATTTCGTTAATCAGCTTTTGTTCTGTTAATTATTATTGACGTGTATTAGCAATAAGGGTTTCTGGACACGTGACAACGTACGTTACCAAATTTGATAGAAAGCTAACATCGGGTTAGAATTGAAAAAAATTAAAAGTTTCAATATTTTATTGTCACTTTTTGAAGTCCGGGCTATAATTTTCACATAAGCCTAAGGTTTTTGAAACTCTACTTCCATATATGCCTAACAAGAATCAACTTTTGCTTTCATGTGCCCTTGAAAATTATGTTGAGATTGACTCATGTCTCTCGCTTGACACTAGTGCTAGTTAGCTCTTGACTTGAAAATTTCTTTGAACAATATGATCCATCAACCTGTTTAAAAGACATAGCACTGCAAGGTCAGACAATGTTTCACCTTCAACCTTTTTCTTTGACAAATTTCTCCGTCTTCTGATGGACCTCGCTTTTTAACACTATCTAGATAAATTAGATTTTTAGAATAACTTTTTATTTTTATCTGTGGAGGAATTCACATTCCATGCATTGACAATGGACTTTTTTTTTTTTTCAGAAGCCCACAAAAACTTGACGAGGAAATAACTTATACCCTTCCACTAGGAAATTAGAAGTTTAAGGATTGAATTCCAAAATTCCAATGTAAAAAAAGCTGCATGAGAGAGGTAGAGTTGAGAACCTACAATGAATAATAAAAAATTAGGTAACTTAAAGTTTGAATAAAATATTTGTATATTATGATATTTAAATATTATAAATTTTATTATTAATTAAATATTAATATAAATATTAAGTTCAAATTACTTCTTTTATCTTTTATAATTTAATCATCGTGTAAAGGGAAGAGATATAAATTCAATTTGTGATTATAATAAAGTAAATATATATTAACATTCCTATTCTATACATCAATAAATTTTAATAAATAAAAATGAGAATATATTTAGCAACTACACTTTGAATCTTCAAAATCCAGTTTTCATAGGTACCAGTTCATGGTTTTTCGTTCACGTATGGCAACTGGTACTTATGGAAACTGTGAACTAATTCACTGTTTTCATAAGTACATGGATTCACAGTTTTCATAAGTACCAGTTCATGGTTTTCCGTTCACGTATGGCAATTTTTGGCAGACATAACATCGTACAAAGAAAAACGGATTAATGAATAAGATCTTTATGTTTGACTCTCTGTTGGTTGTATATGTTTCAAGACAAACAAAACCAATAGCCCTGCAAGGCTGAAATTCTTTCATGGCTTGTCCTTGGCGGTGGCTTGTTCTCGTCAACGTTGCGAATGTATTTGTTTCTTCACTACGGGATTCTTTAAGCACAATTAATTATTTCTTTTCCTTAAATTCAATTTAAACACAAGTAACTTCAGAAAAAACAAAATCTTCATGACAAGATTTTATATAAGAAGTACATTAGACTACATACTCAGTTTTGCAAAAAATATTATGTTAATTATACTGGTCATCCATAATTAGTCAACAAGTCGATTTGATTGAGTCTTGATTTGATTAAGAAAACAAAAACGATAGACTAGT
>JANQBM010794921.1:0-14312 GCA_025594535.1 Erythroxylum domingense | reverse complement strand
ATAAAGTGTTTTGTAATGTGTTTCAAAAAGTGAGCGCCAATAAGTGATTAGTGGAAAGTGTTTTAAAAAAAAAAATAAATATGTACCGAGTTTTGTTAAGTGATGTGTTAAGTGATGTGACACGCCACCTTCGCGGGGCACGAATCCGGGTATCACTGTCGATATCGGGTTCGGGTCCGGCGGGAGATGGGGTGTTTCAGGGAAGCACCATAAAGATTGTCAAATCTGACTATGGAGGTGAATATTATGGTAAACGTGAAGCTTCAGGATAAGAAAAAGGTTTGGTTATTAAAAATGTGGAATCATGTGGAATAGTAACTCAGTTCAATATGTCAGGTAGTCCTGAGTAAAATGGTATGGTCAAAAGGTGTAATCGCATCCCAGATGACTTTTATACATCTATTTTAGCTTGATTAGATTGATCAAAATTGTTTATGGATTCGTTAAGGTATATTCCTAGGTCGATTCACATTAGTTAGCATAACATCTTAACTCTAAATCAAGCATAGTTAGGCTTTCATTTTTGTACTATTCAAATTCTATTATATTCATTTGTTAAAAGAAAGAAAGAAAATCATGTTCTTATAATTCTTTTTCATTATATTATATTGTATTCTTATTTCTGAAGTTTTAATAGAAAGATCAAATTTCATTATCACTTTGTTTTATAGTTTATCTATAGCTTTTATTATGGTAGGGTTTCTTCCATCTTCATTCTTTATTTTGTGTCATTCATAGCAATTATTCATATGGTTGTGAAAATAAAAGAAAAAAGTGGTATATAAATAGTGAGCTAAAAAATGTCCTTAAATGCAGTTTGAAATTCTTTTTAGCCTTCTTTATTTTATTTGGTTTTCATATTTATTACTTAACCCGTGAGTTATTTTCTCTTCCTGGCCAATTTTTGTTAGGTTTTTGGACTTTACAAGGATATTGATTTTTAGTTCTTTGAAGGACTTGTGTAAGAACCAAAGTGTGGAAAAAGACAAAAAAGTGTGAGAATATTAAGAAAAGCCATAAAGAAAGAGTAAAATATAAGTGGATTGTCATCTTTGAAAGTTAAAACATAATAAAGAGCGTGACAAATAATTTTTTAATAACTTTTCATGAAGCTTTCAAATACATCTACTAAAACAGTTTCAACACTAAAGAAGGAGAGAGATAATACATACTTTATGCAAGCTATACAATACAACTTGAGACGATCAATATAATATTTACTAAGATAAATAACTTGGCAGTTAGGCAAACCCATTTACTTGTAAAATTGCAAAAGGGACAACAACCTCGAGTTCTTAATGAGAGGAGGACTACTAGACGTTATTCTCACTTTCAATAAAAGTTGATGAATAGAAAATGATCCAAGTACCGATAAATTAATCTATGTTTTGAGGTTGAAGGGGGGAGAATTAGGATTATGAAAAGAGTTTGGGATGAATAAGAGCCTAAAAGGGAGCCTAAAATTATGGTGTGGATCAAAATTTGGGTAATATAATGAGTGAGTGATTTGTCATCTTTGAGAGTTAACATATAAAGGAGAGGGTGAGAAATTTTTTTCACTTACTTTTCTTACAACTCTTAACTATGCTTACTAAAGGAGTTTTAGCATTGAAGAAGGAGAGAGATATCTTGTATTTTATGCTGGGTAAGCAATAACAACTTAAGAGAATCAATATAATGTTTAATAAGATGAACAACACCGAAGAAAAAAAGAGATAACTTGTATTTTATGCTAACTATACAATAACAACTTGAGAGAATCAATATAATATTTAATAAGATGAACAACTTGTTAGTCAGGCAATCCCATCAACATGCAAAATTGCAAAAGGGACAACAACTTCAGGTTTTTAGTGAGAGGATGTCTACTAGACACTATCCAACACCTCTAATGAAAGTTGATGAATAGAATAATGATCCAAGTCCTAATGGAGTTTATGTAGATTTTGAGGTTAAAGGTGGAAGAATTAGGAATATGAGAGGAGTTTAGTGTGAATATGAGCCTAAGAGGGAGCATAAAGTTTAAGATAGTGTGGATCGAAATTTAGGTAATGATAAAATTGCTCTTTTTTAAAGGTAGAAATGATCTAAATGAAAAAGAATTTATGTCAACAATTAATGATTTCAATAATGGTGAAGTTGTGTAAATTATTGAAGGCAATGTAATTGTTATTAGGAGATCATGAATTCTTCAGAATAAAGAGGATGAGTTAGACCACCAAAGCGAAAATATCTTTAATACCAGATGTCACATTCATAATAAGGTATATAATATGCTCAATGATAAAGGAATTTACACTAATGAATGGTAAATAAGTTTAATTGGCCTACTAAAGCATCCAAAGCCATATAAGTTATAATGGCTTAATGAATGCCGGAGAAAAAAAAAAGAGAACAAGCAGTTACTAGTGTCTTTTTTTTATTGGAAACTATAAAGATGAGATATTAGATTATGTAATATCTACACATGTTGCTCACGTATGGTTAAGGAAATCATTCAATGATTAATATTCTAATCTTTTCTGTGTTCTCGTGGATTGGCAAAAAGTATTTTTCTGCATGTGGTTGAAAAATTTGAGGATGAATCATTTTGAAAAACAGAAGCATAATGCAAAACGATTAGCCTAAATAGAGGATTCATGTATTTAGGCATAGGTCAATACATAAGCTAGAGTTAGTGAAGACTCAAACATATGCATATCCAAGATCTTGTCCAATTTCAAAAAATTATAAAAAGATCCATAATTTCAACTACGAGTATGTCTCAAATTATGTCCAACAAAGTTACGAGAAGATTCACAGTTTAAGTTATGTTTGTTTTTAATTTAAGACAGTAATTTTATTCTTTGTCGTTCATTGAATTTTAAATTTATTAAAGAATTTTTTTTATAGAATTCAAAAAATTTAATGAATTTGATTCTTAATTCTTTATAACAAACCGGTCAATTCTTTTATACTTCTGTTTTAACAAACTAAATTCTTTTATACTTGTGTTTTAACTTCCTCAATTTAAACTTGATTGTAAATTTTTTAAGATATATGTTTTAGTAAGTTCGCATCACTTTGGATCAAGAAAGAAAAAATTTCTTTTCTGAGTCCTTGGAATCTTCACTCTTTGCTGTCAACTGCTAAATTTGGTGAAATAGTTCTCTTCTCTTTATGAATTTGAACTTCGAATTGAAGTTTACAGAAGAATGGCAAAGCAATAACATTATCAGTGGACTACTAACTTCATTAAAGTTCAATATCCACCACAACTTAAATCGGATGATCATCATCCGTCATCTCTCTCAACTTGTTTCTCCTTATTTCTCATCTCAAAGGCTATGGCGCCTTGATGTGATCCATGCTTGTGGAGGCCGCATTTTCAACACTGGAACGTCAAGGAAAGCTTGCTTACAAGAAGTGACAAGTCCCACAAAACCATTAAAATTTCCCTTTCCTTTTGGAAAAGATTCGATGTGATTGTGTTTTTCCAATTTACAAAATTTGTAGTGAAATGTGATCTAACCCATTCAGAATTCGTCGTCTGACTCACTACAAGATGCTGACCTAGACGTGTCTGAGAGTAAATGCAGACGGAAGTCTGCAAATCTATCTGAAGTTCTTACTACTTGAAAGGAAGATCCTATGCTTGATGCTGAATTCTTCTTTTCCAGCTTCTTGGAGATGTCTATACATACTCGATCAACCATTTCAAGAAAATCTTTCACAATAACAAACAGTTGAAGTGGGGAAGCTCCCCTTTGCTTGGAAGCTGCTACCTGATAGTATTCTGTTGTTCTCTTCACAAATTCCATAACCTTTGCTTGTTCGTCCTTCATCATCTTAAGTTCACCATCACAACACTCTAAAAATCCCTTCATTTCACTCAGAAACTGCTCCTCCTCATCGTTGCCACAAGGAGAAATAAGCAGCTGAATTTCTTCAAGACGGGTGGACAAAGAGGAGCATATGTTGATAAAATTATCGTACTCTATGGTTGCTGCTTTCTTTACATTGGCAAAATGAACATTCAATTTCTCCAACGCAGGCAATCCAAGGACTAAGTACTCTTTCTTTCTCTCTTCTATTGTCAGAGACTCCAAGTTAAGATTGATGGTTCCTGGTCTTTGACTACCAAATTTGTCAGGAGCTTGGTTCTGATTCAGTGCACGGTGTCTACCTTCCGATCGGACTACTTGTTCCACCACAAAGTGAAGCAGAGTAATCTTCCCATCAGTGCTTTTAATATCAGAAAGCTTTCTCAGAGCAGTAAGATCAAAGCCTTGTGCATTGCCTCTGGATGTTCCAGCATTCATTTTATTGCCAGCCTTGAGAATGGCTTCAAGTAGTTTTAAGAACAGCCCTCGAGTTCGAAGCTCCTGGCAGCCCAGTTGAAGTGTTTCTAAGGACTCTTTGAATTGAAGAATTTCTGAATCATAGTTTGATCTGAACAGCATTGCGTTGATTCGGATGAATGCTGAAGGTACCGTCGTCAGGACGTAGTAAAGGAAAGATTCAGCATCTGCAAGTTTATCAGGATCGCCATTGAATTGGATTATCCTGGCCTTTTCTTCTTCAGTTGGGGAGATTCTCGCAAGTTTTTCAAGCACTTCAGTCGTCAATCCATAGCCATCAACAAGGGCATCAAGAATTTCTTTTCGAGAAATTGCTAAAGATTTTATCACAATTGCTGTGTTCTGAGACCTCCTGGGCTCAAGTATGAAAAGTTTTGCAGTCGGTGCAGGGTTAGAGCTAATGGTTCTCGACGAGGTTACATCTTTTTGTGGAGGTTTGAGAGTAGCATTTGCATACTGAAACAAGGCTTCTATAGTTTCATCGTCATCAAACCTGCACATAAAAATGTAACAGAGAAGTCAACACGTTATGACATTACCTAACTCACAAAAACGAAGTACAGGTGAAAGAATATTGGATTAGATGATAAATGAAATTCATATCTAAGCAGAAAATCTAACCTGAGAGAACCCTGGTTGATTATTTCCCAGACCACAGAATGTTCAGCATCCATAGCCATAACCTTATCCCAATGCAAAGGCTTCAACTTTGGATGGGCTATTGCTTTCTTCTCAGCGCTCTGATCTGTTGAAGCCGATGCCTTGGCCTTACTATCTATTGCTTTCCCTTTTGGTGCCAGTGGAGGCTTTAGTGCTGAAGCCAACGGACTTGTGCTTTTTGGTGAAAGTTGTGATGTAGAATCTTTCTTTTTCACCATTGGTGGCGGCGGTGGTGGAGGTGGTGGCCGAGGAGGTGGCAGCGGCATTATGGACTTGCTCACGATTTTTGACGATGGTGGCGGAGGGCGAGGAGCAGGAGCAGGAGGTGGTGTTGAAGGTACAGCTGGAAACTGCGGTGGTGGGGAACGGTATGCTGTCCACATTAGCTGTGCCAATGGTGATGGAGGCCTAGAATCATGCAGAATTGGTTCTTCATTCTTCTGGTGCATTGCATCAGATGGCTCACGATGCGAAGCCTCTCTAGCTTGACCTCTTCTGTTTCTCCCAGCAGTCGTATCCGCTCGTTTTTTCTCTTGCTCGGAAGCATCTTCCCTGTTCCCCTGCTTAGATTTCACCTTTGAAAAAGTTGTTTTAAGTTTTCTACCATCTGAGTCTTTGATATAAAGAATATCTCTACCATCTTCATTAACAATAACTCCTTTAACCTTCTTTCCAACTTTTCTGGTCCCTTTTGCTGTCACAGCAGCCTCTTCCTGGAAGCTGGCTTCTGATTTTGCTTGATGTTGGTTTCTAATGTATCTCCTGTAGAGAAAGAATAAGATTCCAACAATAACCAGAGTGATTGCAGCCGTTCCAAGAACTGCCGCAAGAATTTTCTGATTAGACGACGATGACCCTCGAAGCATTGGGTTTCCCTGATCGTCAACCAAAGAGTTGTTACTCTGATAAACTACAACCCTTGATACTGCTGCAGATACAAAACCACATTAAACGGAAAACTCATTACCAGAAGAGAAAGAACGAGCAGAACATGATAATGAAAAGAACAGCAACAAGAGGATTGAAAAGGGAATGAACCATCTGGCTGATGTGAAGAAAGAAGTGAAAGAGACTCAAGATTTTGTTCTAGTCCTTGTTGTTTAGTTTATGTAGCTTTTGGGCGCATTCCTTGTGTGTCCTGTTGTTTGCTGAAAGTTCCAATGAAATGGTAGGAATCATCCAAGTCTTTCGTCTCGAGCGACAAGATATGACCATTTGCCAGATGTTGATGGTCCTGCCGTCCTCACTTATCGATCCTCGTCGTAGTCCAAGCATGGGTTCGTGAAATTGATGTCAGTTGAAGGTCAGGATAGCGCCCCTCTCCTCAACGGGTAAAGAGTAAAGACCGCCTTCTAAATATCTATCATCAATAGCTTAGTAATTTGTAAACCATTGCATGCAACGGGTTCTTTATAATAAATTTCAAGACATTTTATTTAGTGTACCGTGAAATAACATTAAAACTTGAGTTTGGAGAGGGTTAATTTTCAATTAATGAATTTAATTTCCATTTAGAAGAGAGAAAATAATTTATTTCACATAATAATTAACTATGTCTAGAGTGAACTCTTCGTTTGAGTAACCTAGAGAGGTAGACAGAAGGTAATAGGTAGAAACTTGATTGAATAACACTATTAATATGTTTTTTAAATGAAAATATTCAAACATTAAATAATATCTTTTAATTTTTTTAACAATCTTATATATATAGAAATGTTGGTATATATAATCTTGCTTCATTCATAGAAGAATCTAAGATGCTGTCTTTTTTGGCAGCACATAAATTGGAGTTTTGTAACAAGGATCTGCAGTTTCTTTTTTTTTTTAACTGCTAAAATACGTTACAAACAGAGTGGAAAATTGGGAGTATTTTATAACTTCTAAGATGTTTTCAGCAACATTGTTACATAGAGACAATGCAAAGGTATTCACAACATAGTTATTTTTAAGGTTGAAAGAAATCAGGAATGGCCATGAAGAAGGGTATGGACAAGCTAGCGAATATTATACCTCTTCGAAGCTTCTTGTAATTTAGAGCTCAAAAAGGACTGGAACTTGAAATCGAATAAGACAATTTTAGAAATAAAATGAAGAGAAGAGTCTAGTCTTTGAGGGGCATGGTCTGCTAGATCCTTGTCGGCAAGTTCACGACATGTGTACGACCTTCTTACTAGGTGACTCAATCTTCCCAAAGGAGTGTATTTTCGCAAAAATTTCGATTTCACTGCAGTTACTTATAATTGTATATGTCAGTTACTAGATATAAAGTAACTGTTAATTTTTCAGCACAAACGAAAATAGAAAAATAAATATGAAATTAAATAGAATAACGTCGAAATTTGATAATGCAGTTCAACACACCTTATTTACGTCTACGAGACTCTCATCTAGCTTAATTCTTTCACTAACGACAATAGTTTTATACAAGACTTTATTGAGCCGACACCACTCAATCATTGACATTATCCCTTGTCCTCACTACCCATAAAAGTAATTCACACTCAATAGTACGACTACCTCATACTAACATCAACAGATAATTTTTCTCAACAATCTTATAACTAAAGAACAATAAATAAATAACTCAAGTGGTTAAACAATAACTAACATAAACAAAACAACAATTGAGATAAAAAAACAACTTCCCTAAATATGTCGTTTCATCAACGAAAGAACGGGAAGTTGTTTACCAAGAATGACACTATGAATCTTCAATATAGTCAATGAAACATCCCACGCACAGGAGCCACAAAACGTGTCAAATCAACAAACATTTCATTGTCGAAATATTAACCCAATAAAATAACACCAAAAATAGCAGCCACAAAATTATTTAAGACCACCCTCAAAGGAAACAAGCTTGGGTTATATGAAAAGCTCAAAATAGGAAGCCATTTGCTCACACGAGTTTACCGCAAAGATAATAATCCATCACCATAAACAAGGGACAGCCGAAACACATACAGCAATGAAGCACAACAACCTCACAACCCGGAAGAGACCCACGCCCAACACAGTAGCAATAATCACAATGATTATGCTACCAACCAAGAACGATGCACCAGAGAAGTCACGCGCGCCAGAAGTCACCCATGCCCATTCTACAACTTCCTTTCAATGAACTATAATCCATACAAATGTAATCTACACATACAACTAGGCAAGGACCAAGTCATGCACACAGAGTCCAGACAAGGGGTTACTCACACAACTCCAATCAACACCCAACCAATATGGAAATCATCTCCGCTTGTTTCAATGATATATTTTTTGACAATAATCAAAAGAGAACCACCAAATAAGACCACCTTAGACACATACGTAAGCTAGATAACCCCTTAACCAAGAAGTCTTTTCTTAGTAGAGTACTTCATTCAGCACACCCAATAATCACGTGATGTACACCCATATCTTTTTCATGATTGGGTCTTAATCCAAGTTAAACAAGAATTTTGTTTAATCATACCAATAATCCTGCTGTAATTATCAAGTCATATCTCTAAAAAAATGCCACCTTGGATAATCATTATCCCTAAAATAAGTTATTCATTAAATTATGTCTTGAAAGAGTCTCATATAAACACAATTAGGTCCAATTATCAAATAATGTCCAAAATTAAATAGTAAGATATAATCACCTATATCTTAACAATCTCCTTCTTTTTGGCATTATTTGTCAGATATTTGAAACTCCCTCTAAATAAAATAATTGGACATATAATCCATATGAGAAAAGAACTCTCCCTTAATCCAACATCAAGTTCCAAGGAACATCTATTAAATTCTTCAAGTTCAAGAAACATCTAAAGAAACAATAATAAACAATTATCCAATCATCCAAATTTCTCTCTCTTAGCACAAAAAGATGTCAAATAGCAAGACTAATAGTCACAAAGATACCTTAAAATCTCTCCCTGAATTGAACATTCACTAAAAACAACCTGATGTCTCCCTCTTGGGACAAAATAATGTCAAAAAGAAGAATGTCTTCAATGCAATCAATCTTAATAAATAAAGAAGCATTAAAATCAGTAGTATGTGCAACAGAAGAATCATAAGCACGTAGTGCAATAGAAAAAAGCTAAGATAATAATTTACTACCAGTTAATACATATGTCAACAAATCATTGCTGACTTCAATTCCATCTTCATAAGACTGATCAAATTCATAAACCGCATCATCAAGCATAGTCTCATATACACATCAATCAACTAAACCTTAGAAAACTCATAAATAAAAACTCAGAAAGCCTAAATGATAACTCCTTCGACCTCGTTTTTTTGTTTTTTATTTTTTATTTTTGATAAATAACATCAAACTATACTTCAAAAATGTAAAGCACATAGTCCCTATGCCCCTAGAAGAAATTCAAACTTAAGCTTATTCCTCGTCACATTTTCTCGGTCATTAATTGTCTACTTGATTTCTTCATCTAAAGTAACTAACTTATCTTCAGCCTGAACAGTTTCTTCAAAAGTAGTAACTAACTGTGAATCTGGACAATTTCTTATTTTTCTTTTATACGTCTTTGTGCATGTACTTGGCCCTTTCTAATCTAAGAGTGCTTCGGTAACATGAGTTGTTGCTGAAAATTTAATAGAGAGTATTTAGATTTTCGATTTTGTCCCCTATGAAACATCAATTGTAACAACTTGTAACATTTTGGTCTTATTTGCTCGCTTACTCCACAAAAGTGAAGTGTAGGCATGAACCTTCGATTTTTCTTTGAGACTTCTCCTTAGACAGATCTGGTCGCACCAATTTTCTCATCATTCGACTTGGAACATTCACCTCTATATCTAATGCCTTGAAGGTCTCCTTTAATCTTACCAAATTCTAACAACTTTTCTAGCTTTTGGTACCTCCATTTAATATTCTTATTCCTTTTTCTGTACTGACCAACTTCAATTTTGTTTCACTAAGCTCATCTAATGTAGACAACAACTTCTTCTCTAGATCTTGAATGATTTTCTTCATGGAGGAGTTTTCCTCTTTTAGCTTCTCATTTTCTTGAATGATTTTCTTCATGGAGGAGTTTTCCTCTTTTAGCTTCTCATTTTTCTTACATGTTTGGACCCATTTAACATACATTAACTCATAGGCTTCATAAATATCTTCCTTTTCATCATCTGAAGTACTGTCATCACTATCATAATCTGATATTGAGCTTTGAGTTGATTTGTCTAGTTTTTCCTCGAATTTTTTTATTTACTCACGTTTTCATCATCGGTTACCTTACTCTTAGTTACTGTTAAATAAGCAACTGAATTTTGTTGTATAAAGTAACTAGCATAGTACTATTCACAGCTTCTTCTTCACTACCATACTCACTTATGGATTTATTCTCACTCCAAGTGCTTGTATAGGACTTCCCTTTTCTCTTCTTCAAAGTGTTAACACATTTCGCTTGCACATGTCCGAAGCCTTGACACTCATGACATTAAATTTTCTTCACTTTTCTTTCACCATTTTGAGTTTTCCCTTGTTGTTTGAAATTACTATTTGATGAGCTCCCACCATTTTGCCTAAAATCAGATATATCCTTCTTCACTTTCTTCAATCATTTGCTGAAAATTCTTGTCAATAATTTCATATCCTCATTTTCATCAGATTTATCTTCTACATCATTTATGCCTTTTCAAGTTTTAGTTTGTAGTGTCAATCCTTTGCTCTTTTCTTGTTTACCTCTCATCAAATTCATTCGAAATTGGTAAGAATTTCAATTACCTTCTCCAACGACATGTCATTGATGTCATGAGTCTTCTCGATTGTTGTAATTTTCGGAATAAATCTTCGAGATAGTGATCTCAGCGTCTTCTTTACCAATTTCAGGTTACAGTATTTCTTCCTGAGTTGATGTGATTGGCTTGCTATATCACGCAGTCTCTCATGGGAATCTCCAATTATCTCACTATCATCCATCTTCAATTCTTCAAACCTCACAGCTAACATCTGAAGTTTTAAGGCTATCACAGATTTCGATCCTTCATGTATAGTTTGCAAAGTGTCTCATGCTTCTTTCGTCGATTCACAGGCTAATATCATAGTAAAATGACCTTCATCAACTGCAATGAAGATGGCGTGCAGGGCTTGAGAATTTCCAAGCGCTTTCTCTTCTTCAACCTTTGTCTACTCAGATGCATCTTTAAACACTACTTCTCCCTTTTCATAAGTCGTCACTGGATGTGTCCACCCGTTTAAAACCGAGTTCTATGCTCTTGCTCCTTGTGCCTAAATGAATAATCTCATGTATGATTTCCACGTAGGATAATTTGAATCATCTAACAACGATAGCCTGATAATTGATGTCCCTTCTTTTATAGTCATAATTGCAAAACAAGGATCTGCACCGACTTGATGTACTAAGTTTTGATTCAGTGACCCACTCTGATACTAATTGAAAGAATCGTAGGGGTGTAGTTTCGCAAAAACTTCGATTTGATCACAATTACTTGTAAGGTTCTGCCATAGTTACTTGTAATTGTATCTGTCGATTACTAGATATAAAGTAACTGTATCAGCAACTGTTAATTTTTCAGCACAAAAAAACAAAAAAATAAATACGAAATCAAAAAGATCAACATCGAAATTTGGTAACGCAGTTCGGTACACCTTACCTACATATGCAAGCTTTTACCCAGCTTAATTCTTTCACTAACGACAATAGTTTTATACAAGATTTTATTAAATCGACATCACTCAACCCTTGACATTATCCATCGTCCTCACTACTCATGAAAGTAATTCATACCTAATAGTACAGCCACCTCGTACTAACCTCAACAGAGATTTTTTCTCAACAATCTTATAACTAAAAAATACTAAATAAATAACTCAAGTGATTAAACAATAACTAACATAAACAAAGACACCACTTGAGATAAAAAAAACTTCCCTAAATATATCGCTTCATCAACGAAAGAACGGGAAGATGTCTAGCAAGAACGATATTATGAATCTTCTATATAGTCAATGAAACATCCCACGCGCAGCAGCCACAAAACGTCTCAAATCAGCAAATGTTGCATTGCCGAAACATTAACCCTATAGAGCAACACCAAAAACGATAGCTACAAAATTACCCAAGACTACCCTTAAAGGAAACAAACTTGGGTTACATGAAAAGCTCAAAATAGGAAACCAGCTACTCACACATGTTTACCGCAAAAATAATAATCCATCACCATAGACAAGGGACAGCTAAAACACATACAGCAGTGAAGCATAGCAACCGCACAATCTGGAAGAGACCCACGCCCAACACAGCAGCAATAATCACAAAGATTATGCTACCAACCAAAAACGATGCAACAAAGAAGTCACGCCCTCCAAAAGTCACCCATGCGCAATCTGCAGCTTCCTTTCAATGTACTATAATACATACCAATGTAATCTACACATACAACTAGGCAAGGATCAAGTCACGCATACGGAATCCAGACAAGTGGTCACTCACATAACTCTAATCAAGACCCAATGTATGGAGTCTAGACAAAGGGCCACTCACACAACTCCAATCAACACCCAACGTATACGATAATCATCTCCACTTGTTTCAATGATGTATTTTTTGACAACAATCAAAAGAGAACCACCTTAGACATATACGTAAGCTAGATAACCCCTTGAACAAGAAGTCTTTTCTTAGTAAAGTACTTCATTCAGCACACTCAATAGTCACGTGATGCACACCCATATCTTTTTCAAGATTGGGTCTTAGTCCAAGTCAAACAAGAATTATTGTTTAATCAAACCAATAATCTAGCTGCAATTATCAAGTCATATCTCTAAAAAAATATGCTACCTTGGATAGTTATTATCTCCAAAATAAGTTGTTCATTAAATCCTATCTTGAAAAAGTTTCACGTAAACACAACTAGGTATAATTATCAAATAATGTATAAAATTAAATAATAAGATATAATCACCTCTTTAATTAGATTTTTGTAGACCCACAAAAAATCTAATCAAAACCAAATCCTTTTGAAATTCAAATAGAAAACTTCTTTGTTATGCTTCCAAGCCACGTTTCAGTGACTTCATCTCCGTCTCAACTTTCCGCCCCAGAGCTCCCCACAGACCCACGTCCTTCTTAAAGGACAAAACCCCCTGATAAGCCATCAGATGTTTCTCCTCACCCATATTCTGCAAGGCCTAGTATGGGCTCCTGGAGAGACAAAGTGTTGAATCGTGAAAGCGCCAAAGAAGCAGCGTATATGGCTCAAGATAGAACTCTGGTGGACCTCATTGCAAATGGCATTGTCAAGAAAGAATTTAAGAACGGCAATCGACTTTTCCCCATGTTTACTGTTGATCGGGATTATATGGTGCGATTTGAGGGCCCCTGGAGACAAGCAGTCGTGGTTAAACTTCTTGGCAGAAATATCACTTTTAAAGTTCTTTACACAAAGATTGAGGTGCTATGGAAGCCGATTGGGGGGTTTGATATGTTGGACTTAGGTCATGACTATTTTTTTAGTGAAATTTGATTATAAAAATGATTTCGATAATGTGCTTAGTGGTGGTCCTTGGGTGATCTTCGATCATTATCTGTCTGTTCGACCAGGGTCTCCAGGTTTCTCAACAGCGTGTGCGACGATTGCTTCCACTCTGGTTTGGGCTAGATTTCCAGATGTTTCAGTCCACTACTATGATGAAGATCTTCTTCTTGTTTTGGCTTCTCACCTAGGACGGCCTGTTAAGGTTGATCGAAATACGACACTTGCCAATAGAGGACGATTTGTAAGAGTGTATGTTGAGATTGAGATGGATAAGCCCTTGGTTGGACAGGTTGATCTGGATGGCTATACATACTTTGTTGAGTACGAGGGCCTCCATACAATTTGTTTCAAATGTGAAAAGTATGGGCATAAGGATGGGGACTGCCCTCTAACCAAGAGTGCTCCACCTGCGATGGAAAATAATTAATAGCTTCCAGCAATGGGCGAAGACCTTCCTCCCACGTCTGACACAGTCAATGGGCATAGCACGGTTCAGGGTCCCACTGGTGACTTTGGAGCTTAGATGGTGGTTGACAAGAAATCCCACCGACCTACACGTACTAGACAAAATGCAGACAAAGTGGCTAGTCATATGATGGCACGCGAATCCCAATTTGCTATTCTTCAGGAGGATGACACTAATGAAGTGGACCTTTTGACATGTGTAGATCAAGGGTGGGGTAACACGAGAATGCAGGATTTAAGTTTTGGGAGAGGCCACTCAAGTGATTTAATCAACATATATGATTAAACAGGTGATAAGGTTACCTCGCCTTTTAAGAAACAAGGTATGATCTGCATTGCTCTGTT
>JANQBM010793207.1:0-14321 GCA_025594535.1 Erythroxylum domingense | reverse complement strand
ATTCTTCTAATAAGAAAGAAAAGTTTTCTTTTCGAGACTTTATATTCAAAAAGGAGGATACACCATTCAACCCCCCCCCCCTCTTGTGTATCTAGTTTCTTAAACTTAAAGTTTGTACTAACGTGTGATTTACTTCAATAAGAAGTCAATCATTAATACGAAACCCTAACTAATAAGTCTTCATAACTAATAAGTCTTAGTAACCAACTATTAATAATAATAGTAGGCACTATCAATCTTGGGCTTGAAATTAATTTTAGGCCTTAATACAGGACTATTTCTCTTCTCCCAGTTGGAAAGAACGTAACTTTAAATAAAACGATGAAACAAATAAGTTCAACAAAGAAGGATTCAAATGATGACGCTTATCCTCTTTAATTTAAGTAGTATCAAAATTAGGATGACCACTATATTTAATAATAAAGCAATAAAAACCACATTCATTTGAAGTCACAAACTTATTATTAAGGATGCTCTCAATCATTTCCCTAATATTCTATAAAGAAGGAACTACAACAATACCTTTTTCAAATCTATTTGCAAATGCACAAAAAGGAAATTTTTCTTGGTAAGTTAACAAGTATTCTATAATAAAAATAAGGCTAATAATTGTATCATTAGGCAAATCAAGAAGATATGCAATAGACCTAAGTTTACAAATGATAGTGTTAGTGCTAGTGGCTATAAAATAATTTTTAAAACTATTTTGATATTCTTTAAGTCAATTGTAAGCCATGACTGCCACCGATAATAAATTCCAGGATCAATGATGCCAAAAAATTTATATTTTTCATTATTCAATCTATTCTTTCACCTAGTCTAATACTAATCTTACTAATAAAACTGATGAGATCTAGTATCAATATGACATAACCTAGGACCATTATATAGAAAACAAATTAATCCATGAATACAAACACAAAAACACACAAAAGAAGTATATGAATCACCATACTCCATAAAAGAAGGGATTGGGAGTGATAAGATACTAGGGTTTTGATCACTACAAGTAAGTTAGATAAGATTAAAGGTTTTATAGAACCTTAAGCAATAGTACTCCAAATATAAGAAAACTCTCTAATGGTTTTCAAACCATTAGTAATAGCATAAAAATGATAATTAAAACCATCCTTAGGCCTCTTACAGACATTTAACCCTATAACTAGATTTTTAAAAGGAAATAACAACTTGAAAATAACAAAACTCTATATGAAGATAGCACGAGTCCAATATACCATAACCAACAATAGTTTTGGTCTAGATAAAAACCACATAAACTAAAGAAAAGTCCAGTGTTTGTTACATTTTGAACTCTTAACACTCATTCGATTATGGAACTCCAATCTATAAAACCTTATAAAGTATCGTTGTAGGTTACAAATATGACTCTAGTGTGAGTTACATTTTGCTTCTTCAACACTTCAATGTAAAATCGATGCTAGATATATTCTAAGTTTGGAGCTAGTTACATTCTATAAGTCTAAATTCTCTAACATGCTCATTCATTTATATCATCATGATAAGTCTAAATTCAACCTCTAGAAGTATCAAAGCCTCATTCCTTAAGTATAGATCCACTATTAAATCACTAGGAACTTATTTGGCCTTCCTTACTTTACATCATATTAATGGTCTCATAATATCCTTCAAATGATCTCTAGCAACCTCCAATTTTGAGTAATAGATACTTGATTCCTATCAAATTTCCTCTCTTAAAAAGGATTTTTCCTCAAATCAACATATTCTTCTATAAAACTAAGAGATAACTCAACCACATTAAAAAGTAGTATGAATACCATACTCATTTGGCAAGTCAATCTTCTGTGCATTGTTTTTCACTTTTTCTACAACTTAAAGTGCTCTATCTCCTTTCACCTATAATTTAGATTTCCTCTTGCTTGGAAACCTCTCCTTTTGTAAGTTTACTCAAAATCAATCTCTATGTTTAAATATTACTTCTTTCCTCCCCTTGTTAACTTGCTTAATGTATTGTCGTATCCTCTTCTCAATGTTTAGCTTTACCTTCTTATGAAGTTTCTTCACTAACGTAACTTTCCTTTTACCATCCAAACTACTCCTTTCACCTAGAGGAATCAACATAATGTCTAAAGGAGACAATGAATTAAGTCCCTAAGTAATTTCAGATGATGTAAACTTATAGCACTATGAACACTTATAAACAAATTCAATAAAAGGCAATGATTTATCTTAATTCCTAAGATTTCTATAAATAATAGAATGAAATCATTCTTTTAAAGTCTTATTAACCACTTTAGTTTGATCATTAATTTATGGATGATAAATTATATGAAAAATAACTCATTTTTTAATTTTCCCTATATAATCTACTAAAAATAGCTTTAAAAACTTAACATTTCTATCCAAAACTATAGTTGTAAGAGCTCCATGCAATCTAAAATTCTCCTTGAAAAGAAATCCATCAATATAGGATGCGTAACTAGTTTTATGACATGTAACAAAATGCAATGTCTAGAAAACCTATCTATGTCTTTAACATTCCTAAACCTATATAACCTTAAAACAAAATCCATTGAAAGGTTTACCCATGGTTCACCGAGTATAGTTAAAGGTTTATATAAGTCATAAGGCTGCACTCTTGATTTGGCCTACCTATATGTAATAAACCTCTCACACACCCTCTTGACATCTCTCCTCATGTTTGGTGAAAAGAAATTCTCACTGAATATCTGTGGAGTCTTCTTAACTCCAAATTATCTCGTCAAACATCCCCTATATGACTCTCTCATAAATAACAACAGCAACAAAACCACTAAGTGGAAATCCCGCTGAGGCGCGAGGTCTGGGGAGGTCTAGTAGTACACAGCCTTACCCCTATCTAGAAGAAAGGCTGTGAGGCCCCAAACTATCCCTAGTAGGAATGTTTCTTGTCCATCAAAGTATATGTAATGGGTGTTAATGATTAGGAAAGTAAGTTTTTAGTTTGAGACATAATCGGTATTAATAGAATTGTAGGGGTATTTTAGTAATTTTTGTTAATTGTGTTATACATACATAAAGATACATTAATCATGGACTAAATTGTAAATGTATTCAGATGGAATTAAATTTCTTAAAATAATAAAAAGGTGTGGTCATTTTTGTTATTAATGAAAGGTGAAAAGTAGAAACCAATTGGGTGGAGCCATTTGTCATATGTCCCACACTATAACACTTAGCCATGTGGCAAATGACATGTCATCCATTTATACCTTCTTTATTTTTTAATAACCAGTGTGGCTAATGGGCGCCTTAGCAACCTATTTTATTGAAAATCATGTATAATGATGAGTTACAATTAAGAGATCTATCGAACATAGGGCTTGTTAATTTAGCAAAGCTAACCATAGAATGTAATGAAGAAGAGTTACAAATGAAAAATCATGAGATAGCTATTATATAGCCGCATATTTTGCCAAGGAATCAGCAACTAAATTCCCCTAAGTGTAAACATTCATGAATTGAATGCGCATCCGTAAGAATGTATGAATGAATCTGATGGAGGACCTAATGATATTGCCATGGCCAAGAAGTAGTAAATTGTAGAAAATCGACGAGCATCTTAGAATCTGTTTCTATCTAAACCATCCGTAAACTAGAAGCTTGGCACAAGTGAAGTCCTCTCAATAAAGCATGAATCTCAACCTCCATGCTTGTGCTTTGTCCCAAAAATTGCACAATAGTCGAATAACAATTCCAACCCCTGAGTTGCCCAGATTACCAATGGAGGAGCCATCAATATTGAGCTTGAACATGACCAATTTTGTCTAAGAAATAAGTAAAGGCTTATGGGTAATCTTCTGTAAATGCATGAATGTTTGATGCTATAACTTACTCCATGCCTGAAAGCTGTAATGGGCAGAGTAGTGAAAATTGGTTAAGTAGGTCAAAAACCACCACTAAAAGGCATGCATCCGAGAGAATGTTGTCTTCAAACAATTTCCAATTTCTACCCTTCCACAAAGCCTAACAAATAGCAGCCGGAAATAGCCTAAGGAAAGGCTGAAATGATGAAACATGCGACTAGCAAAAATAAAAGCAATCCCTTAAATCCCCCGACAAAGGTATGTTCAGAATACTAAGAAAATAATGCCATAAATGATTGGCTCTAAAACACTCTAAGAATGCATGCTGCATGGTATTTGAACATGGACAATATGGGCACTTGGTAGGTAACTAGATGCCCAAGGCATGCAAAATATCACCAAATGGAAGTAGGTAGCTGATTAGGCGCCACATGAATATTGATATTTTGAGGGGAATTTCTCGACGCCAAAACCCCTTCAAATCATGGTCAAACATCTAGCTTTGGCGGACTACATCAAAGGCTGAAGCAACCAAAAAAAGACCTAATTGAGTTGGACCCTAGACCTCAATATCAGGATTGTTGGAGAAGAACAAAGCATGAGAAGTTACCTCTTGGAAAAGAGCTAGAGATAGATCCCCCTCAAACAGATGGTTTTGCCAATAACCATCCACACATGCTTGATTTATCTTCAAAGTTGAGGTTATGGGGGTCATCGAAAAGGGCATTAGCAATCTTGAAGAAGACCAATTCGAATACCAGAACAAAGAATTGCCATCTCGAATCTGAATTTTAGTATGCTCTTCCATTATACCCTGCAATGTCGCTAATGCCTTACGCTTGTAAGATTTATGCCAAGTTATTTGGTTGAAAAATTTTGCCCAAATGCCCACATTATGTTTGAGTTTCCACCAAAGCTTATAAATGAAAGCCGAATGGATATCTGCTAGCTTGCGAACACCGATTCCATTTTCACAAACTGGAAATGTCATGCATTCCCAATATCTCCAAATTCTCCTTTCGGCCCTATCCGAAGTACACCAAAAAAACCGCACAAAAAAACACTCCAACTGCTGAAGAATTCCTTTGGGAGGATCCATGGTGGCTAAAATGTGAATGGGCATGGCCTGAAGGACATGGTGAATGAGAACTAACCTACCACATAATGATAAGAAACGACCCTTCCATTCGTCTACCCTCTGCTGGACCTTCTGAACAATAGGTTGGTAATACTCCATTTTATTCCTGCCTTGGTAAAGAAAGCCACCAAGGTACTGCGTAGGCAAAGATGACCTCTTAATGCCTAGAAGTTGGGTCAATACCCGTGCCTGAGCATCTGAGCAATGACTGGAGACAATAAAGGAGATTTTATCCTTATTTATACACTGAACAGTATATAACTCATACTCTTCCAAAAAATCACATAAAACCTTCAAAGGTTGCCTCAAACCTTGAGTAAAGATAATAAGATCCGCAAAACAAATATGGGTGACCACCAGGGCATCACGCATTAAGGAAAATGGGGAGAAAATACCACCCTGGACTAGTTTTTTGAGACCTCTGGTGAGTCCTTTAGTGAGTAATATGAATAGCAAAGGCAACAATAGGTCTCCTTGCTTTAATTCCCGTAAATACTAGAAGAAGCCAGAGTAGGTACCATTCAACATCACTGAAAACCACGCAGAGTCTAAATTATTCATAATTAGGGAGACGAAAGAAGCATTAAAGCCAAACTTTAGAAGTAAGGATCGAAGAAAGGACCAGGACACTCTGTTAAAGGCCTTTTTCATATCCAATTTTAGAATGAGGTTATACCCTCTGGTTTGACAATTTAATTGACGATCCATCTCCTGAGCCAATAGGATGCTATCTGAAATATCCCTTCTATGGAGAAAAGCAATTTGTTCATCACAAATTAACTAAGGACGGACCGGAGCCAGGCGATCACATAAAATCCTGGTGAAGATTTTATTGAGAAAGTTACACAGACTAATCGGCTGGAAATCCGCAAACGTTGTAAGGCTAAGCTTCTTTAGCAACAAAACCATGACTATACTATTGATCATACGGTGAATAGGAAGCCCTGCAAAGAACTCCTGGACAGCTAATAAGAGATCCTGAGAGATGATATCCTAACAAGATCTATAAAAAAGCCTTGGGTAACCATCCCCTCCTGGGGCACTATCTGGATCTAGACCAAATACGGTACTACAAATCTCATCCAAAGTAACTGGTCCGAGTAGTGATGTATTGTCAACAGTAGAGAGCAAGGAAGGAAAAACATCCAATAAGGGGCAATTGGAAGATATAGCAGGTGAACTCTCAGCCTCCTAAAGAAGGTCTCGGAAAAAATTCACCATATGAGCTCAGATGTTAGTATCACATTCTAGCCATTGATTCGTGTAACACGTAAATTGTTCTGTTTTTCTAATATAAAGGCATGGAAAAACTTGGTGTTGTGACCACCATCATGTAATCATTTTACCCGTGTTCGCTACCTCCAAAATTATTCCTCATCATAGAGTGCACGGCAATAGGCTACTTGTGCTTAATTCAATTTGGTGAGGTCTTCATCTAAGCCCGAAACGTCAAAACCTTAAGTTGGGCTTCTGCTTTGTTGAAATTATCAAAGATATTGTCAATAGCTATTCCACTACAGTCTCGAACAGCCAAATTTAATCTCTTAAGCTTATTGGCAAATCGAAACATTCCAAAAAACTCTGAGGGCGCATCCCATGAGTTTTAAACCACATCCAAGAATTCAGATTTAGCCACCCAAAAATTTTGAAATCAAAAGGGTTTGGAACATCTAAGATGCGAGACTTCAATTTTCAAAAGCAAAGCACTTTGATTAGATGTAAAACGGGGCAAAACATCAACGACACTACCTAAGAAAGAGGCCAGTCATAGAGTATTAACAAGCAGCCCATCCAATCTCTTCCACATTCAGCCATTACTTCTCATACCCATCCACATAAAAAGTCCACTAGTGGTGGGCAGATCAAGAAGCTCGCAATCATGTATTGCATTCTGAAAGTCATCGATTGGGTCAAGAACAGGAGAAGAACGTCTCATCGATTGGGTCAAGAACAGGAGAAGAACGTCCCATATACTTATCAAGAGAAGCAATAACATTAAAATCTCCCCTTCCCCCCCCCCCCAAACTAACCAAGGGGCATGTTAACAAGACACATGTAACCTGGATAATGCACTCCACAGAACCCGTTCAGCCTTGGTGGATTTTCCATACATATCAGTAATGAAGGCCCGAAAAACTCCATTCCCTTCCATAACCTCAAGGTGTATGAACTGATCAGAGGATTCTTTGACAATCATATTATATCTATGACGAAAAATAATCCAAAATTTATTAGAAGGATTGAATAAAGCACTAGAGAAACCTAATCGAGTCTTGACTTCGTCGATTTTATTGTAGTCTACCATGGGTTCTAACAGAGCAATAAAAGAAAGTAAGTGGATACGAGTTAACCTCTTCAAATGCCAAAGTGATAATGTGCTACCAATCCCCCGAACATTCCAAAAAAGGGCTTTGATCATCATAGAAACATATCATTCTGACGAGTTTGGGACCTACTCCTCATTGAAGAACGACCAAAATTACGCTTCATGTATGATTTTCTGGACTTCTTCGTCTCCCACAGTTGATCCCCCAATTGGTCCACCTGAATGTCTGGCATAACCTTATTATGTCCCAAAATAGTAGACAATGAAAAGTTGAAAGTGTGGAAGGCATCCATCTGGTAAGGTCGTTCCAAAATTGGATATTCAACTTTAGCGTCGGAGAGTGATCGATCAGCCTCCATAAAAGTTTGCTTGGATTGCAAAGGCACACTACGAGGGGACAGAGCAAGGTCTAGCTCTTTGGGCTTCTATCCCGCATCATCGAGCTCATGAATAGGGTCTGCATGGTCCAATAAAATAGACATAGGAAGCTTTGTATGGCCAACAGTACGCTCAGGAATAGTGAAAGCCAACTTATCCATAGTAGGCAAGCGAACAGCAAGCAGAGAAGGCATTTCCACTAAGGCAGGATGTACTGTATATGAATTGTCTGGCAAAGGCTGTTCTTGGGCGAGAATATTAGGTTGCGGAATTGCAGAAATAGTAGTCAGCATCATAGCCGTCTCCTCAATAGTCGTAGCATTCTCTGTTGCAATTATACCCTTCCCTGCAACAGTAAGGCTAGAGGAACTAGACAGTTGCGACTTAGGGCTAGAAATATCAATAGCAGTTGTAGCCTTCTTTGCGGCAGTAAGACTAGAGGAACCAAGGGCTTGAGTCAATTTAACGGTTGGGTGATACTCCAGGCGCTGATGAAGTTTGGAGACCAAACGATTAGATTGAGGCTTTTCGAGGACAGCTTTCTCATGATGGTGGAGGTTTTGTCACATCAATTTCAATCCGGATATGAGCTACACTTGATCGCTTCAAATCCTTAGTTACCACATCCAAGCGAAGAGACATGCCAAAAAGAGAGGTCAGAAAAGTGAGGGCTTACGGATTGAAGAAATGGATCGAAAGTTTGGCAAAATTAAACCAGATAGGAGCTAGGGACGATTCACGTTGCACATGGAACTCCGGCATCCACTTAAACACTCTCATCGGTTTGTCTCCAATATATCATAGGATGCGTGAGTACAAGTGAATGAAGAAGGGGAGGGTCGAAAAACACAAAAACTTGCAGAAGATTGAGCTTCTCTCTCTCCATCCACCATCTTGTTAAATCCCTTTGTGCTTTTGAAGTTAAGGTATGCTAATTGCATGTTTTGGAGTGAAATTTAGCTCTTTTTCACATCTCCTCTATACATCTGTGATTGTTGAAAATGAGTAGTGAATGTGTAACACCTAACTTCCATCCAACAAGTGCACGAACGTACACCCTTCGGATATTCGTGCACATGCCCGACAGAAATGGCGTGCTAACCTATTCACTTTTAATATATCTCATGGCATCATAATTAAAACCATAAATAACACAATGTCAAAAATCCAAAATTTCCTCATTTCATTTCATAAACCATAATTTTACAATGTAGCATTATATTTATCATCTAATTTTACACAATATCAGCCTATCAGAGTCACAACTCTGTCTATAAAATATGCTACATACATGAGGAATTAACAAAATTAAAAATAATCCTTCAGTCCTAGCTGACCGACCTTTGAGTCATGTCCTCTATCCAAAAGTAGTACAAAATCTCTTCTAAGCAGTGTTGGAAGCTAAGTCGCCTCTCTCTCGAACCTGAAAATGTCATCATTATAATTTGGTTGATTTTGGCGAACTCAGTTGAGTAACTATCCTAGATGGTTCACTCTTTTCATGCATCTCATAATTTATTTCATCATATAATTCACATCATCTCAATTTTCATTATGTAATATCAAAAAACACTTGTACATAATTGTCCCAATTAAAAAATCCATACATTTAATCCTTTTCTTATAATCATGCAAGACATATTCATCGATAAGCATTCACACATTTCATACAATATAAGTTCTCAAAACATTGCAATTGCTCAAGTTATTCATATCATATATGTATGCAATGTTTATGAGACTCAAATTTATTTTATTACGTTGTTGTGACTGAGTGCCTTTTTCATTGTCCCGTATCCGTTGTGGATATCAGGCTCTATCATATAAATTGAGTCATAGACTCTTACCACGGATGTCTGAGCTTTAAGCTTTTTTTCATTAGTGACTCCGGTCATAACTGCCTTTATATTTCATACATCCATGGAATAAATGCATATCACATTTTCAAACATCATATTCAATCCATTGCATTTGCATTTACTTTCTCATTCACATTGTCATCAGACTTGGTATGGCGTTCAACATATAAGTTGAGAACACATAGTCAATCACATTCACATTCAATGAAAACTTCCAATGTGTTATTCATGCATCAAATGCCTTGGATATTTTATATTCGGAATTCAGTACACAACATCACATATCAATTCACATTCACATTCAAGAAACACTTCCAATGTGTTATTCATGCATCAAATGCCTTGGACATTTTATGTCCGAAATTCATTACACAACATCACATATCAATTCAATTCAAAATTAAACAAACAATCAAGGTGAGCCATCTTAGGTTACTCATAAATTCTCCCTTTTACTTATTACCTTAAAGTCCCAGCAATGTCTAGAAGCGAATGCTCAATGTGCTCCTCTATATGCAATCACATACATTTATATGTCACTCATATGCATTTTCATATGAATAATCAGTCATAAGTAAAGTTATGTATATGTCATGTATTATGCATGTTCAATGACAAATTCTTGAGTATATTTCTTTATTACACTGTATAGTCAATTTACAGCACCTTCCAATCATTCTTTAATCCATAATACACTTTACTCACTTTAATCCTTTCATTCAACATCAACTAAATACATTTAAGCTAGCTTAAAACTTAATAACTCATATGGAAATACCCTAGCACTGGTTTGTTCAACTATTCATAATCAAAACATTTCCATGAAAAACAAATGTTGCCCACAATCCTTTGCCTGCATTTTTCTCCAGGTTTTCTCAGGCAGATTTCCAGTCTGATTTATATGATTATTTTGACACAAAAATGACATTTTTAAACAATAAGTTCTTCTCATAAAATGTTCCTCTATGTCTTAAGTTTCAAAAGCAAAAAATATTATTCAATTTGGTTCATTATTCCATGAGTTATGCTCAAAATACTACAGAATATGCACATTCCAAATTTTGGCTAGTGCATGATTGAAGGATTAGTGCACTCAAACTTGTAAAACTCATACCTCTCAATTTCGATATCCAAAAATTACAAACTTTATACCAATAGAAATATAAGGAATAATATAAATCTTTTATGAAGATAACCTTGTCTGATTCGGCCTACATCAATACAGTTTATTTGATAAAACAGGACACAATTTTTGTCAAGGGTAGCGCTATAGCCTATGCCAAAACTCAACTTCAAGTCAAATTTCAAGACTCTTAAGGACAGATGTCAAATTCAATTCCTTCATAAAAAATGTAGCCATATGTGTCTAGTTTACTCTAAATCAACATCCATCTGATTTGGATATTCAAAAATCAATTTATAGTCAAAATATAGATGTATGTTTAGTAAAACACTGCATATAATATGCTCCAGCACACTTCATTGCCCAAATTCTATCATTTCTCTATCCTTTCTCACACTTTCTACACATTTTCTACTTCACTCATCTTCATTTAACTCCTTCATCACTTATACACAACTCATGCATGCATCCATTCACAAACATTAAAACATCATCAACTCCAAGAATAACTTACTTTACACTTCACACTCTTCAGCAAAATTTCAGAAGTTAATGAGTTTTCGATGGAGAGAGCCAAAGATAGAGAGAGACAACTGAAAACCTCAAATAGGCTGAAGTGATTTAGCTTTTGTTTTGTAAGGTGTAATGTTGATGTATTAATCAAAAACCAAATACACAAGAATGGACATGCATGGTGTTTTGGTCGTGGCTAAACATGAAGAAGGAGTGGGTAGTTTCGATGAAGGGTGAAACAAGGAGAAAGTTTAACAAATGCATAAATGTTTCTTGCCAAAAACGTGACTAGGTGTCTCTTTTGAGTCTTGACACATGCCTGCAATGCATGTGTTACATTTTTTCATTAGTTATGCTACCATTTGTCTCTTAGCCATTTGTCCACTTATCACACCTTAATAGGTCCATTTGTCCTTCATCTAAGCTACCAAATGTCACACTTCCTTTTTTTATTTCTGCATTTTCCCTAGTCTAAAATACCCCACATTTTTTGATAAATTTCCAAAATATCTTAAATGTCACCAAAAATGTGAAATTATTTCTAATGCATACCAATTCAAATTTTAATACAAATAATCCCCAATTCACATTTTAATTACATTAAAATGCACTTATTCTCGGAAAATGTCAATGAATGCATGTTCAATTATTTTCATGAGTGACAACATTATTCACTTATATGTGTATGCCATATGAGGCATGAAATTTATTTCTAAATTCTCAATAAACTCGCATACATAGTATCTTAGGGTTTCAACCCTAATCATAGGATAATGAGAAGTTACAATTCTCCCCTCTTTAAGAAATTTCTTCCTCAATATTCTTACCTGATTGATGAAACAGGTGGGGATATTGCTTTCTCATATGCTACTCTGTTTTCCAAATTGCGTCCTCACTCAAGTGATTTTCCACAAGACTTTAACCAATGGAATTACTCGATTCCTTAATTATTTTGTCTGATATCCTACTATCTTGATCGGCTCCTCTACATAACTTAAATTACTAATAACTTCAATCTCTTGAGCCAGTAATACATGCATTGGGTCATATCTATACCTCCTAAGCATGCTCACATGAAATACATTGTATATCTGGGACATTTCACTCAGTAAGGCTAATATGTATGTCAATGGTGCTATCCTTTTAAGGATCTTATAAGGATCAATGTATCTAGGGCTCAATTTGCCCTTCTTTCCAAATCTTAACACTCCTCACCAAGGTGAGACCTCATAAATACTTTGTCTCCTACACTGTATTCCATATCCTTTCTGTGTTGATCTACATAACTCTTCTGTCTATCTTGTGCTGCTTATTCGGCTTTGAATCAGTTTCACCTTATCCATAGTATCTTGTATCAATTCAGGGCCTTTTATCATTTTCAAACCTTCCTTATCCCAATAAAGAGGCAATCAACATTTTCTACCATGCCTCGTAAGGTTCCATTCCAATACTACTGTGGTAGTGGTTGTTGTAAGCAAATTCAATTAAGGTTATGTACTAATCCCAAGCTCCTTGAAACTCCAATACACATGCTCTAAACATATCCTCAACAGTCTTAATTATCCTCTCACTCTGCCCATCTGTTTAAGGATGAAATGTAGTATTGAAGTTTAACTTCGTACCCATAGCTGACTGTAGGCTCTTCTAAATCATAAAAATAAATCTGGGATCCTTGTCCGATACTGTAGACACCGAAACTCTATGTAGTCTCACTACCTCATTCACATATCCCAGTGTTAACTGGTCTAATGAGCTATTCTCTCTTAGTTCTTGATCTTCAATTCTTCAAAAATCATATAGGTGGAAGTGTAAATGTAGCTTATAGGCTAACAATTCTGAAGCAATCTCATAATGGAAACTACACCACCTCTCTAATTTAGTCAATATACAATTTCTGACTAGCAGGGTAAGTAGAAAAAATCTTGTGGAACCTAGAACATTCTGGTTATTTCTTTACACGTTCAACTAGACATGTCTACATAATAAAGCACCCCCAAGTTCCTTAGCATCATATGGTATGGTGTAAGTGATAAGTGCAAATTGCATCATGTTTTAAGGCATAGTTTGATATGTGTTTATTCGTTAATTCGATCACTTGGTATGTGTTTAAGTTAAAATTGTGATAGTTTGTGATTCATTTGTGTTTTAAGTGTTTTATGGGTCAGTACAAGTCTCTGATCTTAAATATTATATTTTTGAGATACCTTGATGTGTTTGTTAGTGTTTCAAGGTCAATATCAAAGAGCGAAGAAGTTTCAAAGGAAATCTGAGCCACAAAATAAGCCCACAATCATGGCAGGTAGGTCACGATCGTGACAAAAGCTCCAGGTTTGGCCCACGATCGTGGCCTGTATGCCATGATCGTGATAGAAGATCAGGGAATGGCCTACGATCCTGACAGAAGGCTCAGATGTGAGCCACAATCATGGCCTTCGTCAAGCAGATGCTCACGAACTTCATGTTTCGAGGGATTTTTGGAATCTTTTGGATCTCAAAAAAATCATAGGGTTACCCAAAACATAAAAGAGTATAAAAAGAACATAAAAAGGCAGAGAAAAGAGAGCTTCCATGTAACCACTATTGAAAACCCTAAAGAGAGAAAGATAAAGACGAAGAGAAGAGGAAAAGGAAGAGGAAGGAGGAGGAAAAAAAAGTGGTCTCAACATGCTTCCTAGATCAGGAGGTTTCTGACGCTGTTGCCTTCCCAGATCGTCCATTCTAAGTTTCTATTTCCTTTTCATTTCAATTTTATTCATATATAAAGTTAGGATGGATTGTATGATGATAGATAGTAGAATGATGATGATGTTCTAACTCTCCTTCAGGATTTTATTTTGATTTAAAGATAATCTAGTTGATTGTGTTTAATAGATGAATGTCTTGATTTGATTACATTTCTGCATAATTTGGTAATAAACTGAGAAGGTGAACTGAATGAAATACGATTAAATTGGATTAATAAGAGTTAGGCGATTTAATAGAAACTGTGATAAATCATATTAGTAATTGTGCAGAGAGAGATCCCGTGAGATGTTTTAATAGTTTATTAGAGTGCTTCATATCTAATTAGGTTTTGGATAATTTGTAACACCCCAACTCCCGCCGAACCCGAACCCGATATCGATGGTGATACCTGGATCCGTGTCCCGCGAGGGTGGCG
>JANQBM010792995.1:0-14323 GCA_025594535.1 Erythroxylum domingense | reverse complement strand
TTTCCCAATCCGAATTTTCAGCCCCTTTGATTTTCTTTTTCCTTTCTGAAATTCAAAAAGGATGCAATTTGATTTTTTCTCCTAAATTAAATATTCTTGGTTTATTTTTGGACATGGAAATATTTTTACTCTTCCTATGAATTTAAATTGTTTGAAAATTATGATTAGCTATTTTTATAAATTCAATGTTACTTGTTAAATTGTGTATTAAATGTTTTTCTTAAGTTTTTGTTTTGGAATAATTTATTTTTAATGTCTATGCTTATTCTACGATCCCACCACATATTTTTCCCGGGGTCAACATTTATTAGAATTTCTTATGATCTACCTCTGATTTTGTTTGGAGGTAGGTTAAATGAGTTTGTTTTGTTTTAAGTTTGACCTGGTGGGGAATTCCTCCCTCGTGGGATATGCGCCTAGATGTCACGTAGGGCGTCGGACCTGTAACCAGTCCGGGGAGGGGTTCCAGCAAATTCCTAGGAATTCTTTATGAACTAAGTGGAATTATCCATCATATCATATGTCCACTAACACTTGTCATACACCACTAGCATGCATGTAAATTCAAGAATAAATAATTAATCACTTCTAAAACAAATGTCATGCAACTCATACACGTAGCAACATCATATGTGCATGTTCATGAAGGAAATTCACAAAAAAAATGTTTATAAAATTATTCTGAAATTTACAAGCATGCATGTTCATAAGATTTTCAGAATTTCCTAGAACTTTATAAATGCATCAGTCTGAAATTAAAATCGTAATAAAATAGCGAATGACATTCAATTGCAATTTCTTTTGACAAAAATATAATATAACACCTTATAAACATTTCTTTGAAATAAAATTAGAAAAAAAATTTTATGAGTACTATGAAAATTTCAAAATCCGTTGAAAATTTCAAAATTAGCACGTGCATTTTATTTTCCAGAAATTCCCAGAAACTAACATATGAATAGACTGGAAATTAATTCAAAATCAAATAGAAAATGGCATTCAATTGCAATCTTATTTGATACAAACATAATATAACATATTATAAACATTTATGTAAAAGAAAATCAGAAAATTTTCTACAATTTAAACAAAAAATTCCAAATTAACATGCCTGATAGTCACAACCTAGCAAACAGTTTGCACATGTTCAATAGATCACCTAATACATGCATAAGTAGCTCTAACACCACTGTTGGGAGCTATGGGACCATGCTTCTTATTTATGGTTATGCGATGGAAGCATTGGAATCAAAATTCCAACCCTATGACATCTCTAAAAAATTTATAACTATATGTATGTAATAGTTATAATTGAAAGAACATGTAATTAAAATTGTGTACCTTAAAGACAACTCCTCCTTTCTTGCTTCTTCTCCTTGTCTGGGTTGTTACAAACAAAAAAAACCTTCATTGGCCTCCTAAGAGCATGAAAAGATAGAGAATATCAATGTGTAAGGCTGGTTAGAGCACTGAACAAGATGAATTCAAGTAGATGCTTAATCGAGAGTTAGATCATAATTAAGCTACATGCAATTAAACTCATGTAACAATTGCATAAAATTGCACGAACAAACCTCAAGATCACTCCTCTTAACCTCCAAAACTCTTCTGGACCCTTAGCCTCTCAATGGAGTGTGTTTTCTAGCTAAATTTCTGTGTGTACACAATTGAAGAACTCACTTATGTACCACACATCATTAAGTGGGTCACGATCGTGACTTGCTTAAAAAGACAGACATGTACACTTTATTTTTCATTTGATCTTTTATATGTGTGACCCTTAGGTTCTCGATTATTTTAGGCACTTGAGTTAACTTTTAACCTAAGAATATCATAAATAGTTTCATACCACTTAAATTAACTTTTAATCCAAGCAAATCATGAAGGGTTTCAGGATGTCAATTTACCAAAACATAAGTGAATTAAATTAACACACGAATTCTTCGATAGTTAATTATCCAACTTATGAACCTTTCCATAGGTAATTACCGTGTAATTCATCCCTTTACCATCCCATAGCTCACTTGGTTTAGAGTATGGGCTGTATGTGAAGTCCCACTAAACTGACTACGTCACATTTAGTCCAAGTGATGTTAGTTCTTGTCTTAGGAATCTCATTATTCTATGTGTCATTGAAGACTCTCTTAATGACATATAGTTTCTCTGACCATATACTCCTAAGTAATGACCCCGACAAAAGGTCATAGGTATCTTCTCCTTCTATCAGTAGTGGTGAATCCTTTATTGGCTACCCAATTACCTTCGAATACAAATAAATGTACCCAATCACCACCCTATGAGCGACCTCGTCTTGAGACAACAAGGAATGGTGTCAAAGCATAGGATCAGTATCCAAGATATCCTTAAGTATCTCAAGTCTAAGGATATTTGCACCATTGCTATGATGAGATTAATCACTAACATTTGATAGAACATCCATATAATAATCTCATTGTAGGTCATCTGATGTACTTACTACTCTTAGTAAGCATCAACATGTTAACTCTAAACATGCTTACAGCTAATGAGATCCATTGCTTGATCAAATCAAGGGGTATAATATGAGCTAGTCTATCCGAATTAACAATCTCCTGTCTCATTAATCCTATGACTAGGGATAATTAGATACTAATATAATTGTGTATAATAGGAATTTCATTATCATGGTCTCATTATGATTTCCTTGATGCCATATTTTGTATCATGGATTTCATTAATTCGATTTAAGATTGACATCAATTCATAAATAAATGGACATCAAATTAATGAAAATTTCCTTTCACTTTATTAATCAAACTAAAGTTTGTATAAAAGTGCTAAAGGTGATTGCCTTTAGAGCATTACTCTAACAAATTCGATCTTTTTACGTAGCTTAGTCATTTTTTATAAAATCATCATTTTATTATTAAATTTTTTCCTAATAGTTACCATGTTCTTACTTTTCTCAACTAATCCCTTATTATGTCTCGTGACCTAGTTCTAACTTCACTCTAACTTATGTTCCTCTTATTCATATATTGCATCTCGTGACCTAGTTCTAACTTCACTCCAACTTATGTTCCTCTTATTCACATATTGCATCACTCAACCTCCATCCAAGTTATACTTCTTAACTTTTTTAAAAAAATACTCTTTAATGGAGATTGAAAGAGAAACTATTATCTTTAAAGGCTTTCAAACCTTTTCATTTTTCAAGCTTTCTTACCTTTTCTCCTTTTTCTTTTTTAATAACTACTCTTTTAAAAAAATAACATTTATAAGCATTTTTTGCCTATTTATGATATGGAGTTAAGCAATATTGAAGTTAGCAATTACAAGATGGCCAAACTGCCCCCTCTTTCCTCAACTAAGCACTTCCCTCCTTCCTTCTTCCTCCTTCCTAACAGCTTCCAAATCCTTAAAACACCCATCTAGATTGGATTTGGTGTTTTCCCCAGCAATCCTTCTTTGAGTTAGAACTAAGTGGTGGGTGAGGAGTCTGTTGAAACTTTGCAATATTTCCCTCCTTTTGCCTCGAAATATTGCAAATGCATAGTTGCCTCAAACATTCATTTGCTGAAGGATGATGCTAAAGCTTGACTGTAAACCTTAGTTGGGTTCTAGGTAAAAGATTAGGCCTTGAAAACCTAGAAAACAAAGGGTTTGGTAAAAGTATTATTATCAGAAGATTAACTCATTCTCTTCAAGTTTAAATTTAATGCTAATGCAAAGGAAATGATGAAAGCTAGCCCATAGCATGCTATGAACCACCATATTTCTTACAATCATAGAAACCCAGACTAAGCTTAGAAAAGGTATCTTATGAAAAAATCTCCATATGGATAAATCTACATGAGATCCCTTTGGAGTACCAGTAGCATACTTGGCATTTAGAAACCAAATTTGACTCCCTACCAAAACCCGAGAACTATTTGTATCCTCCAATATAGATAAAAGAAAAATGAAGATTAATCCTCCAATATAGATAAAAAAGAATGAAAAGGATTATTCCATTCCTACAAATGCTCCTGTTGTAACTAAAATTATGGAATCCAACAATGTTTTCAAATTGGTAAGCAAAATAAAGTCTAGAAAAAGTAAGAAAATAAAGTTCTCCCTTTGTTTGAATCCATAATTATATCAATTGCATTATGGAACATTAAGAGCCTTAATAGCCCTTAGAAAAAAATAGAACTTCATGATTTTGTCAATAGTAAGGGGCAATCAGTAGTCTTTTGTTTCTAACCATGATCATCACCACTATAGGAGAATCATAGTGGATTTCGAAATTAGAAAGGTTAGACTTGAAGTCTTACATATAATTGATCAACACCTATATTCCATTGTCAAATTATTAAGTAAGGATAAGTTCTTTGAAGTAACATTTATGTATGAATCTAACTTCATTTTTAAAAGAAGAACCTTATGAAGGCTCATAGAAAGTATTAAATCTTCAATACAACATCTATAGATGCTTTTGGGAGATTTTAATAACACATTATACTGGTCAGAAACTAAAGGAAATCTATGTTTGAGGAATCATTCTTCAGACTTCATAGGATGGGTCAATAGGCTAGGAATAACTTATCTAAAGTTTGAGGGCTGCTTTTACATATGGAGTAAAAAACAAACTTGTAGATGATTTATAAGGAAGAAAAAGGGAATTAGTTAATCGCAAATGATTAAACTTATATCTAGAAAGCAAAGCAAACTTCTTACTTCTTAAAGTGTCTAACCACTCCCTGACCCTAATACAAAACTGTAACATCCCATTATCCCATGATTAGGGTTAGAACCCTAGGAAATTACATATGAGAGTTTATTAAGAATTTAGAAGTGCATTTCATGCATTATATGGCATACACATGCACATGAATAATGTTGTCCCTCATTAAAATAATTGTAAATGCATTCATTAACATTTTCGGGTATAAGTTATTTTTTATTAGATTAAAGTGTGAATTATGGATTAATTGTCTTAAAAATTAAATTGGTCTGTATTAAAATTAATTTCACATTTTTGGAGACATTTTGGATATTTTGGAGATTTATCAAAAATTTGTAGTATGTTTGACTAAGAAAAATATAGAAAGAAGAGAAATAGAATTATTGACAAATGGACAAATTAATTTGTGACAAGTGGAGCAATAGCTAAGTGAAATTTGGTAGCTTCAAATGGATGACAAGTGGACATGCGTAGGAGACATGTGTCAAGACACAAATGAGACACCTACGTCACATTTTGGGCAAGGAAGTTTCTGCAGTTCCCTTGCTATTTCACCACCAAAAATATCATCTTTTTCCTTATTATCCATTATCGAATCCTAGCTTGTCCATATGTCTTTGATGTTTGCTTAATACTCCTTGCAAAGACTTCATCCCATATTTTGTTTTGTTTTTCTCTACTCTTGTCTTTTTTCATCCACCGAAGCCTCTCATTTGCTTCCCCTTATTTCTGGAATTTTACTGAAGAGAGTGAAGCTTAAGACAAGTAAGTTATGCTTTGAGTTTTATGTAGTGTAAATGACTTTTGATGATGATTTAATGTTTGAAAACGGATGCATGTGTAAATAGTGTAGCAAGATGAATGGATGCATGTGTGAGTGGTGTAGGAAGAAGCAATTCCTGTGATATAAGTAAAGTGATGAAGGAGTTAAATTAGTAGAAAATATGCAAAAAATGTATAAATGATTGTGATAATTGAAGTTAAATGAAGATTAGTGAAGTGCAAAAAATGTGATATGTCAAAGTATGAATTAGGTTCTGTTTCTGTATTGTGATTATTCATTAACTTGTGAATTGTTTATAGAGATTACTGAACTGAATATTGAGGTATAATTAAATTATCAACGTAAAAGGATAGAGAAATGATAGAGAAGTAATAGAACATTGACAATGAATTATGCTGGAGTATATTATGTGCAGTGTTTTACTGAACATACATCTATATTTTGGCCATAACTTGATCTGTGACTATCCAAATTGGATGGACTTTGATCTAGAGTAAACTAGATACATATTGCTACATTTTGATGGAGCAATTGAATTTGAAATCTGTATTTAAGAGTCTTGAAATTTGGATTGAAGTTGAGAGTTGTGTTTTGTTGAGGTATGAGAAATTGTATAGAGTATTTTGATTATAACTTGCACGATACTGAACCAAAACGTATGCATTTTATGTCATTAGAAACGTAAGACATATAGGAACATTTTATTAGAAGAAAGTATTTCCTAAAAACATCTATTTCTAGGCCAAAAATGGCAAGAAAAAAGGAAGAAAAACACAAAAGTCGTGATCGTGCATCTGCACGATCGCGACTCTACTGAAGAATGATTGATGCATGATCGCAACTCTACAGAGAAGAAGAAAAGTGGTGATCGTGCATAGGCACGATTGCGACCTGACAGGCTTTAACAAAGGGTGAATTTTTTTGGATGTTTTTCAACCCAAGTCAAGTAAGGATGTTACCATATGAGGCATGCAGACTTAAATGAGCTCTTAAATTAATTTAATTGATATTGAATGAAGGGATTAAAATGAGTAAAGAGTGTTAGAGATTAAAGAATGTTTGGAAGGTGTTGTAATTTCTTATAAAGTGTATTAAGGAAACATACCTGAAAAATTATCATTGAACATGCATAATACCTGATAAATTCATAAATGTGCTTATGATTGACTATTTATTTGAATGTATCAATTTTGTATATGATTACATTTTATATAAGAACATATTAAGCGACCTCTTCTGGATATTACTGAGACTTCAAGGCAATAAGTTGAAAGGAGCAATTATGAGTAACCTAAGATGGTCTCACCTTGATTGTTTATTAAATTGTTTACTGAATTATTATGATGTGTATATATTAAGTTCTAGACATTCAATGCCCGAGGCATTTGATGCATGAATAAAACATTAGAAGTGCTACTTGAATGTGAATGTGATTGACTAAATGATTCTCAACTATTATATTAAATGCCTAACTAGAAGTTCAATGTTAAATGTTAATGAAAAAGAATGCAAATGTGACAAAATGAATACGCATGGTGCATTTCATTACATAAATGCATGAAATATAAAGGCAATTGTGACCGAATTCGCCAATGAAAAAGAGTTTAAAGCTCAGACATCTGTGGTAAGAGCCTATGGCTCAATGTGTATAAAGAGCCCTATATTCCCAATGGATAAGGGATAGTATGATAGAGCCTGATATCCACAATGGATACAGGACAATGAAAAAGACACTCGATCACAACAACATAATTAAAGGAAGTTGAGTCTCATAAGCATTGCATATACATATGATATGAATAAATTAAATGATTGCAATGTTTTGAGGAAATTTATTGTATAATATGTGTGATTGATTATCGATGATTATAATATGCATAATTGCAATGGAATGATGAATTGTATCGATTCTTAAATGTGTTCTATGTGAACTTGATATTATATGATGAAAATTGAGATGATGTGAATTATGTGATGACATAAATTGTGTGTTGCATGACAAGAGTGAATCATCGAGGATGGTTACTTAACTGAGTTTGCAAAACTTAACCAAATTGCAACGTTGATATTTTCAGGTTCGAGAGAGCGACGACCTAACTTCTAAGACTGCTTAGAAGAGATTTTTTACAACTGTTGGATAGAGGACATGGCTCAAAGGTCGGTCAGCTGGGCCTGAAGGAATAGTTTAATTTTTGTTTAATTCCTCATGTATGTAGCATACTTTGTAGACAGAGCTGTGACTCTGATAGATAGATATTGTACAAGCATGGATGATGATTGTAATGCTACAATGTAAATATGGTTTATGAAATGATATAAGGAAAATTTTGGGTTTTAAACATTGTGTTATTTATGGAGTAGTTTTGATGCCATGCTATATAGTGAAGGTGTAATAGTTAGCACACCATTTCTGTCAGAAATATGCATGTGCATCCAAAGGGCGTTTAGACACGTGTCTGATGGGGTTAGGGTGTTACAAAAACTTCCTCACCCACATTAAAAGGAAATTCCCTTTTAAATTTAATAATTTTTTGGATGAACATGAGGATTTCATGAGTGCAGTTAGTAAGGGAATGAGTAAGGGGGTCTTAGGCTTTAACTCTTACATATGTATCATAAAGCTAAATTTCATTAAGGAGGAATTATAATAGATCAATTCAAGGTCTACATCTAACAATTGAGCTCAATTTGAACAATCCAAGATGATTATGGATAATATGAAACATGGAATATGCAATCACCCAATGGATGCATGGTGGATAGAACAAAAGGGAAAAAGCAATCATAGACTACTATAAAGCCTTACCTAATTATAACTCCTTATTAAGACAACATTTTCTTAATTAAAGGAAATGGATAAGAATGTTAAGTTTTATCATAACGTAGTCTTAGAAAAGGAAAATACAAATAAGATCAATTCCATTATAAGCTAGAATTTCTTATCAATCTCTTCTCAATCACAACTTAAAGAAATGTCTTATAACCACTTTAAAGAAGCCTTAGGTATTAAAGCAACTAGCAAGTCTTCAAGTCATCTCCTTAAATCCTTTATCAATTAGATGAGATATGTCAATTCCTAGTAGCTCTTTTGGGGACAAATGATGCGGAGGAAGATGGTTTTTGAAATGGCCCCATATCTATATAAACTAAATGGAACTTTCTACTAGAAATCTTGGTCTATATTGAAGTAAATAGTTACTAAAGCTATACTAGAAACTTTTGTGCAAGCAAAATGTTATGGAAAGTAAATAAAACTTTTATGTTTCTTATCCCTAGGACCTCTAATCCGACTATTATTGGGATTTCTGACTAATTGCTTGCTACAATTTTCTCTATAAGATTATAATTAAGCTATTGGCTAAAAGAATGAAAAAGGCCTTGAGCATTATAATCAATCTAAAAAACAACTTTCTTTTAAGTTAGGAACATAAGGGATAATGTTCTCCTTATACAGAAGCTCTTCAAGGAATATTCTAAGAGGAATACCCCAAGGAATTATGATGTCAAAATTAAACTGAGCAAATTGTATGATTTTATTAAATGACTTTTCATTGAGCAAGTTTTAGAAGTGTTCAACTTCCCTAAAAAATTTGGAAAATGGCTACAAATGTGTTAGGAAATGAGAATTGTTCTAAGTATAGAGGTCATATATAAACTTGTAAACCATAACATAAGGAAGGACCCCTCCTTTCAATTCCTCTCAAAATGAAAAGTATTAAAGATATTTTGTTTACTATTTAAGTATGACATTTTCCTACTCTTTAAAGCTCATAATAAATCAATACATAATTTTATATTCTCTTCAAAATTTTAAGGAGGTTTTGGGTCTTAGTATTAATAGTTAAAAAAGTCGCCTCCTCATCTTTAGCTTGCAACTATCTCTAGCCTACAAGTAAAGCACCCTCTTGTAATTTATTTGGGAGAATCCATCAAAACTAGATGACTATTGTATAGGAAGTGCTTATCTCTTTTAAAGAAAAAAATGAATTTCTAACTGAAATAACCATTTTTTATAACTAGTTGGTAGAATTACATTAGTTAGGGCAATTTTGAACTCACTATATATTTATTAGAGCTCGTATTTTTTTTCCTTAGTTAAAGGAATTGTTAAAAGTTTTGGGAAATTACTAAGAAGATTCCTATAAGGGTTGCATGGAGGTTAAATTCATGGTAAAACTAAAGTATGTATACAAAAGGAAAAAGGGGGGGGGGGGGTCTAGGTATTCATCCTATCAATAGTACTAATGAATTTTTAATGGGCAAAAGAATTTGGAGGATGACTATGGACAAAGAATCAATATGGTCAAAATGGATCAATGAATACTAATTGAGGGGGAGAAATTTATAGGAAATATAGGAACTCAAATTCCAATCATACGTATTTGACCAAATCTTGAAGTTTAAAGAAACCATGTCATGGTTCTTGCACAATAGGGAAGGGAAATAAAGCATCATTATTTTTTATAATTAGAGTAAGGAAAGTGTTGTAAATGAACATAGTGAGTGTTTAATTAGATTAAGAAATGTCATAAATTCAGATTAATGGGAAAGATAGAGTCTGTTTAAGCCTTAGCTTCAACAATACAATTTACTTCGTTTGGAGAGAAAGAAACTAGAGATTTTTCAACAAAATTAGAAATAACTACGTATTAGCTCACAAGATATATTGTTGGATAATAGAAACATTGGTAGCTCATCACATACCAGAACAACTGATCTCTTTCTATAGAAGACAGTGGAATCTCTAAAGTTAAGCTTTTTAGTAGAAATTTGATAAAAGCCTTGTTTTTATTCTTGCTTAATCTAGCTTTGTAAAGACTTATTGATGCCTTTTACAGATTAATGAATGAATTCTTTATATTTCATACATACATACACATATATATATGCATGCATGCATGTCTATAGACATGCATATATATACATTGAGCTCTTTCTATAAAAGACAGTGGAATCTCTAAAATTAAGCTTTTTAGTAGAAATTTGATAAAAGCCTTGTTTTTATTCTTGCTTAATCCAGCTTTGTAAAGACTTATTGATGCCCTTTACAGATTAATGAATGAATTCTTTACCTTTCATACATACATGCATACATACATACATACATATAGACATGCATGCATATATATACATACATACATACATACATATATATATAATTAATTAATTAATTAATTAATTAATTAATTAATAGAATAACGTTCCAGGGGAGCTCACTCAAATAATTCCTAATTATAGTCCAACTAGCTCCAAGAAGGACTCTTAGACTTTGACTTTGAACAATTTAGTGATTTTCACCAATAAATTTTTTGGAACTTATATTAGCTGGTAGAGTGATAAAGTTTTTGGGGACAAATTAGTATAGGATTAGAACATTCCCCCAAGATGTCCTATCACTTATGACTAATGTTAAACGAAAGACTCCCTATGTTAAACAATTTACCTTATTTGACTCTAAGGAATACTTACAAACTATATGAATAGGTCCTTGAATCCTTATAGAACCTCTATTTTGAGTGTAATTACACCAAAGAAATATAGGATGCCTTCCTCAATATCAACCAAATTGCCTTCCACTCCTAGAATAAAAGACTCTTTAATGTATAGCTAAATTCATTTAAAAGCTAGAATATTAGGGACAAGATTAATTCGATGTTGGCATTCAAAACTACATAATGTACATTATAGAAGGAGAGGAATTATATAATTTTTAAAAGAGAATTTTGTCTAGCTTCTATGATCAAAATTGAAGTCTTCAAGAGAATGAGGGAACTCATCCTCATTAATAACAACATCCGATGGTGTAAGTTAGAATTGGCTCACACATAGAGAATTAAGATAAAACACCTATTCTATTAAGTCCCTAATCAGTTTCAATTCAAATATTTCATTATCACCATATGATAAATATACAAGCTTTAAACCTAAGGAGTAAAATTTGCAAAGAAGGGATCTAAAGGTAGTACCTTACAATCTTTTTAGTTTTGGCTCTCCATCCCAATTTTGGAACCTATATGCCATTAGTAGTGAAAGTTAGAAAAGGCAAAGTGGATCAACATATAAAAGATGAATCAGTAGTAATACATCGAGTTGGGAGTCGAAAGAGTTTTACACAATCTTTGTCTCTACTGGATACTTCCTTATATCTATTTGTCATATGTGCTCAGTAACTATTAACAAAGAATATATGGTTAATAAGAATCATATAGGTGTATGGTCACTATAAAACTATGGTTTGGCTTCAAGTCTTGTATTAAAATCATTATAATATTTAGGGTTTGGTCCCTACTTCTCTAATATATTCTTTCATTCATATTTTTAAAAAAAGGGTTATATGAGGAGTTTGTTAAGCTGAGTGGCTTATTATTGTGGGTTTTATTATATAAATAGCACTCGTTTTTATCTCATATCTTTTAATCTTTCTTTCCATTTCACCATATTTAACCAAAAAATTGGAAACACTCTTTATTAATTTATGTTATCATTAGATCGACTTCCTCTTCATTTTTTTTGTTCTTTAACAAGTATATATTGGTTCCTAATGGCACCTAAGAGAGAATGAATCAAATGTTAGTGAATCTAAGAATTTTTTAACTTAATAAAATTCTTAATAGATTTTAAATTAAGTGATGAAATTAAATGCCAATTTAATCGAAATCATTCAATCAACCAATAATAAAGTAAAGAGCATTAGGAACATAATAAGTACGATAATAGACTATGCCAAATCGGACCTGAGGCTGCTCGATTCTGACCTGAAGGCCTTTACAAGCAACTTGAGCCCACTTAAAACTCGATCAAGTTTGGTTTATATTGCCTGATCTCCAATCAGATAGAGCTTTAAATGGTTTAAAACTCGCCCGAAGTTTGAATGCCAACTCTTAACCCACCTAACCTGACTCATCATATTGACCCCTCTAGACTCTATCCTCTTCGACTACTTCTTGGTCCAAATTCCAATTATTCTACCTATCCTACTAAATAATAAAAGATTAAAAAATATATACCAAGATTTTTTCCCACTCTAGCTAATTAGATATAACCTATAACAATAACACCAGGGGGCTAATACGTTCATTTTTTATCTTTCAATCTCACACTATTTAGTCATGCTCAAGATAAGCATTTAGAAGGGGCAAAGTCATAGTGAGAACCACTAATAGAGGAGAAGTCGAGAAGAAGTCTGCACATAGTTAACACAAGAAGTTTAGAAGGACCAAATGAGCAAAGAAACTAAATGTTACCATAATAAAAAATAAGGATTTTTCCATATTACAACTTGTCAAAAGTTGTTTTTGCTTGATTTTGGACTGTGACTATTATATTAGTATTAAATACTGGATTGCTATAAAAGAATGAGTTAATGTTGAGTTGCTGGAGTGTTAATAATTAAATAAGAGAAAAAAGAGAAGTTTAGCAAGAAATATTCAAAGAAAAGAAGAATCATGAAGCAGAGCAAAGAAGCACGTAATGCTCCTACACTCAGTTAATATATATGTCGAGTTTTAAGTTTGTTCAGACTATGATACCCAAATCTGAGCCTAATTTGAAGCCAAAATATGTTTAAAATTTTCCAAATTTGACTTGAAGTTTGATAAACTTCAGTTAAGTATTTTGACTTCAGATTAAGTCAGACTGGGTCTAAGCTTATTTTACATTCTTAGAAGAGAAATTACAAACAAATTTTATAGTGATTCGATAAGATAACCTTGCATACATTCACTTCTTATGTTTTTTTATTCTACTAATCTCTTTTTTCATCTAAGTAAGGAGGAGTCTTCCAATAATAATCTTTGATTAGCAAAGAGGAATCCTCATGCAATCTTTCTTAAAGGGTGAAGAGGAATATAAAATATTTTTAGTACACCTAAAATACAAGAAAGCCAACTCTAATTTATGTTTACAACTAAAATATATCTTAATTGCTTACTTTAACGTTAAAAGGCTCTCATTCACTTCATAACCAATGAATGAATTATTGTAAATAATCAAAAACTATTATTAATTTATGATAAGTGTTACATACATTTTATATATGCATATTGCATGGAAAACACATGTGAACTAGGTTTTTCATAATAATGTTCCACAATAGTGTATATTTTATGCTTATTTTAAGTACTTTTACATTGCATGTGGCCATGTTAGTGTTTAATTATGTTATAGTATGTTGTACATACTTTTTGTGCAAGTTGGTGTGTTAACCTTACCATTGCATTCAATGCGTGCATGCATAAGTCTTATTGTATGTGTTGTTATTTTTTGTATTAATTGGCATGTGTTAAGGCACGATCAAGTGCTTATTTTCATGGTTTATTGGCAAGTAAAATGGTGCAATTGAGTGAAGGAAACTTGGAATAAAAGTTAGGACATTATAATAGGAATGTGACTTTAGTGGTCATGATTGTGACTTTACGAGTCATAGCTGTGACTTAAAAATTTGGCTGGAACAATTTAAGAAAAATTAATTGCATAAAATCAGAAGGGCAGGCTAGGAAAAGAGACGAAGCATGTGAGTGGGTCGACATAAGGAGAAAAAGTGACAAAAAGGTGAGAAAGGGGAGCAAAAATGACCCTGCGTTTGGTTAGCGTCCTCAGGGGTGAGGACGGTGGATAAAGACACAAAAGTTCTGTCATTCGTCCTGTTTGCTTGCTGTCCTCACCTATTTTTGTTCCGTCTTCAGAGGACAAGGACAGAAATTTTTATTCCTTTCAAAACTGAGGTACAGAAATTCTTGTCCAACGGAAAAGATCAAAAAAAGACAAAAATAGCCTCATGTAACGTCTGAAACCTAAAACAAACAATATTTTAATTAATTAATAATTATATTTTA